>JAMKCH010059378.1:0-54881 GCA_023653785.1 Ophioderma brevispina | reverse complement strand
CAAGAATATCTCCAAATACCAGACTTAATATTTTTTTCATTCAAGGAAGAGAAACAGAATTGCAGGAGTATAACAAGTACAAGTAGGTGCATGCATGATAAATACTGCGGCCATTGGGTTATTTTTCTTAGTGGTAATTGACTTCGACGCAGCACTGCGTCGGCAAGTCCAATGAGTCTATCAGTCTTGATTGCTCCGGCTTTTCAATGCATTATTGGCCTTTACGACGTGCCGACCACCAATGTCAAAAAACGACATTAAAGGTTCCCTGTACTACCCTAGTACTATGCCTCGTGCATCTCGAATGATTTGTTTTGCGCCACATTGATGCTAAGCATATTTTTGCAAATGACAGGATGGTCCACGCACTCCAGCTATACAAAAATGTATGAATTCATGTAATGCATGTAACATCTGTACAATGATGCGATTATGATGATTAAAATGACTCAAATTTCAAGACAAATGATCAAACTACCTACTTCTTGAACCAGGCCATTTTTAAAATTAAGGATAAAAGAAGCGATTCGAGTCTGGCTTATTTCTTCAACCAAATGAATGATCAAGTTGCCCACAAACCAAGTGTTTTTTTTTTATTTCATCAGGCTACAGTCCTGGACAGTGTTGTGTGTGATTGTGGAATGTCAATGTGATCGTTGTTTTGTGATCTGGACGGTCAAAGGTTCATCGCTAAGTTGGGCTCTTCCCATTTAAATACGGTATGGTATTTTTTACCACACATACCGTCGCGTCGACCGAACGGGCCGATGACATAAAAATAAATGAATACACAAAAATTATAAATACAAATTAAATAGAGATAAAATTTGTAGATCCGGAATGGACTTGAGCTAGATCCTATTGGAAGAAATTCTAAGCTGTTCCTTATCCTACGAAAAGACCTTTAGAAAAATGAAAAACATTCAGGTATTTAATCCCAGATTTGTCTGCCGCCCTTGGTTTGATTCGAGAGTGAGTGAAAAAGTCTTGAAAGCAAAAACACGCGAGAAAGGAGAAGAAAGAAAGACGAGAGAAATCATACTCCAGAGGATACGTTTAATTTTGAAGGAGGCACAAATTCCGAAATCAATTGTGGATGAATTTAGTATTTCTATTCTGCCACCACATCCTTCAGTCAACATGCAAGTTATTTTTTTTTAAGGCTGCCCGAATTCATAGGGTGGTGGCAAGGAATAGCTAAATTCTCCCAAATGGGGAAAAAATGAGCGAGTTGGGATCCTGATTTCATCCTTAATGTATGTGTCCCATTAGAAAGCCATACTCGCTTTGGGGATATGAATTAGTATTCTTCCACCACTTAAAATTAGCACCTTTAACTGGTTTATTCCGTTAACGTTTGCCGAATTCGTAGCCGGTGGCTGTGGCATAATACTAAATTCTTTCCCGCGCATTGAAACAAAATCAAGAATCAATGCCATTTAAAGGCTCACAAATGCCAGCACAACAAAACCTCAAACCGCACCGTGTTTCCCTTGCTTTCTGCCGCATGCGTACTGATGTAGTGATCTATAAAAAACTATATTTTTCCCAAATTAAATAAAAATAACACCCATTATGTAATCAATAACTTACCTTTAAATCATGATTTTGTTGAGAGAATCCATACATTGTCCAGTCCAGAGATAATGGATTTCAAAGTTCTTTCGGGAAGCTTACCTCACCTCAAATGGTTTAAAACTGGTTACAATTTTCCGCTGTAAATGTTGAGACTTCGATTGTGAAATTCCCTGCACGCGCAGTACTATGCGCCAACAACTTAAAGACACTATCGATGATTTGTCTAAATTAAGCAAATCGAAAAAAATCATCAAAAAAATCCGATTTTTGGTGCCATGTATCAACAATCACAGGTATCTCACATACCCTTCAAAGATAAACCAGAAGCACACCTAAATAGGACAGATTCGAGATTTTAGTCATTACTGTCCGACGGACACTTACTACAACACGTACTTGAAAGGAGAATCGGTTCCTTGGAACCACTGGCGTTTTTCTTTCTTTTCTGTCAATTCTACAGCTGGAACAGGTAACTTATGAGAATTCTACATACTTAACCCTTCACTTTGAAGCTATTCCCTGCAAATTTCAAATATTTTTCAATCACTGATAGTGTTTTAAAACCGAGACTTGCGCACGATGGAAAGTATCCCAATTTACCCCGGCCAGCCCGGGCTGGCCAGCGATCGCCGAAAACAACTCATGTGTGATGTGTATCATGCACTGATGAAGTTAGTTCGGTACCGCAACACCTAATAGTATCCCATAAGGTCTCATTGGGTTGCGGGCAATAGGGGATCCAGACGAAAAAGCTTATGAACATTTCCGAAGCAATTATTCATGCAGACGTTTGGTCACTCATATGCCCCATTGAGCAGTAATACAGGGATTAATGTTAACAAGGGCACTTTGGGGTCGGTAAAATCAATGTGATTACTCACGTTTGAAGAAAAACTCGGCACTTTCATTCCGCTCTATCCGTATTCTATCGCAGGAAGCGGCCATGTGTTTTACATCTCCACGAGGGTATCTATAAAAAGACGCTCCATTGGCCACTGACCTTTGGAGAGGTCAGGTCATATGGCGTAGCGGCTGTGACAGGCCGCCGATCCCCCGTGTTCAAATTTTCACGTTCGTGTCAACATGCCCTTTTTTGGAGCTTAGGTGATTTCGAATATTGCAGACTACACATCAGGGACAGCATGATGAAACGGTCACCATCAACTCGGCTGTGGCTAAGAACCAATGACATCACAGCTTTAGCAGTCTAGTTTAGAAGTGTAAATCATTTTGTACACTAGACGCAGTGAAATTTTATCAGTAAAAGATTTTCACATTAATTGAGTCTTACGTTAAGTAAGACTTAAAAGAATTTAGAATAATGTGTATTCTACTTGTTTCAAATTTCTGTTTTGAAAAATGTATTTCCAATTGCGTCGCCGTTTAAGCGCCACTTCCTGTGCCACGTGCCTGGATGTAACAACAATACTATTTTTTGCATATGCAACAATTCAATGCAATTTTGACAGCAAAATCCCGGATGGTAAACAAAGCAGCAGCGACCACTTTGATCAACGTGAGACTGCAGCCGAATGTCGGTACCTTGGGTAAGTAATTTCATATGCATTTTCGGCATGTTACCCAACAATTCCACATAGTTACTTATTCATAGAATTTCTATTGTGGCTTCACTACTGTCGCTGGAGACGTTTAGGAAACAGTAAGGAACGTTCTAGAAAGGAATTTGAAGAGCACATTAGTTGGTCCCATTGTTCCCGTTAAAAGAAAAATTCCGGCTTCGTAAAGGGTACTTGCTCGACCACTAATGAAGTTGGTCAGTTGTGATTAATTATTTCCAACGTTTATGTCCTATTTATTCCACACATGTATGTACTAAGTTGATAATTGCCCATTCCAGTTGTCGCATTGAGTTGCGTTATGGCTTCCAGGACGCTCTTTTGCAGGTTTCGGATGCATGAAAATTACATTGTTGCTTGAGCTAAACCGCCGTGCAGCTTGACGTAGAAAAAATGCACGAAATATCACTCCCTATTTCATTTTCCCCAAGAACATGCACCAAAATGTTAAAATTTCCAAGAGATGACTTTCCACATTCGTGTTGAATTTCACAACTTAGGTAGGTTTTCAGCTTTTTCATTTCTTTTTCCCCGCTTTTCGCTGCCTAAAGTCGGCCGTCAACATGGTTTACTGATTCATACGGGAATCCCCTGCACCTGTCCCAATTTAAATATTAACAAATGCGTCATGCGATGCATACATTGGTTCGTACGCACATACTTCACTAAAACCTGCATAGCAGTACGTAAACTACAGCAGAAAGAGTCTACTGGGCAGACAATTGCTAATAGGCCCTAGAGGGGTACATAATTGCTCACCAACGTGTTTTATTTTGGTTAATATAAGAGCACCTCCGCGCACGTGTCAGGAAGCTTGTTTTTGAATGACAGTATACATTAACCAAACCCCGGAAATAACCAATGTCTGTTGATATTTCTATCCTGTGATTTCAATTACTTAAATTAATCGACGGTAGGCCGATGGCTTTTTTATATGTCACACTTAATTTTGGAGGCTCAACACTTCAATTATTCGAAAAGGAATCGAATGTTGTGGGTTATATTTTTCGTACAATCGACCGCGTTTCATTGTAACACAAGAATAAGTAAGCGGGTCGAAAGTACGAGTGCTGAGTGATATGTTCATATAAATTAGCCACCCACAGCACAGCATGGGAACTTAACTTAAATGTCTGTCGTTCGTCATGCCAACATCCCATACTACCATAGAACGTTCAAATGTCCTCAATTGGGTTTCCATAGTGTAGACCCAGTTAAAGTCCACTCAGAGATTTCGAAATCTTATTTTTTTGTGTAATAATGAAAAAGTCAACTAGAACAAAGATAGTAACCTTTAAGAACTGTACATTCCGAATTTGAGATGAATCGATTTTTCGTTGAATCAGTACACATTATTGTAGTCTACGTCCCATAGGATACTGTGTATAACCAAATTTTCCGGATCCGGAAGTTTAATAATAATTTGTGCTTTTTCTATATGAAGGAATTCGATTTTAAGCTTAGCAATTTCACACACCGTGATTAGTATAGGACAAGTATTAATGTCATGCCAAAAAAACACGATTTTTGGAAATTGAGTGCGCCCCTCCTCAGGAACCAATCTCTGAGTCGGCCGGCCTTTACGGGATGCCTCTCTTAAACAAGCTTTAAACAAAACAAAATGATCCTCTTTGCAAAAACACCATATCCAAGAATCGATTGGTTTTTTCGGAGGTATTTGTTTTTTGGAATAACCTGAATGCTTTAATAGTCCTCTCTCACAAACCGGGGCTCACAAAGTACCAGTTTTAAATGTTATCTTTTGCAGCCTGTGACACCAGACTACAACGTGGAAATTCCAGGCCGCGATTTACTATTAGTTTTACCAGAGAAGACGTCTTCTCTGCGTGATTGCACTTTTTCCATTCGCAATCTCGTTCGCTGCTTGGGCCGCGTACACAATGCCGCTTTCATTGTTTGTGGACGTTAATCAAACGGCACCAAAGCGAGTTTAAAATTAGAATATTAAGAATTGGGGGCATAAATATAATGAACTCTCTTCATTACATTTTTCAGCAGTTATTCAGACGGCGACGTCGGGGAATTCCCCAAAAACGAGGTGGTTTAAAGTGAACAGGAGGAATTTTTTTTTTAATATGAATTTCTTCTCGTCAATTTCACTGGATCGTTGTAGACCACCTAACGGGAACGTTTGGAAGGTTTTAATTGGACAAAACAGGTGCAATATATAGATATGTTTTATTAATAGAGAATTCGTCCCAGCGTAAGCGAATAGTGCTATATATAATAATATAATATATATATATATATCTCAACTATATCTACTCTAGGGCAAATTATTTCTATTCATAATCATAGAGTTTGACGTTAGGGGGCGAACTTTTTTGTTTCGCCTTAACGTTATCCTTTGTTGCGCTTTATTCCGTCAAAAGAAATGATATTAATTAATGCAAATGAGAGATAGCTCATTAGCCTAACAAAGATATGAATATTAATTAATTAGGATAATAATGAAGGCTCATTATAGACTAATGAATAGTAATATTTTCGTCCTATGGTTCAATCTAGTAGATGATATTATATATATATATATTATATATATATATATTAGTCATATAATCATATATATTTTATATATATATATTATTATATATTTATTTTTATTATTCTATAATATATATATCTCATATAATATTTATATATATTAATATCCTTAATCCTATTTTATTTATACGTATACCTGTAGATATTCATGTTACTATAATCTCTATATTATATATATTAAGAGATTGAGAGAGAGATAATCTAATATAATATATATATATTTACTTTATGAAAAAATAGGCATTCTAGATAATCACATAAACCAGCTTGTAATATTGTTCAAGCTAAAAAGACCGCTGATAACAGTCTTGACGTTGTCAACCACCCCTGGCTACCTATCCGGAACTGCTTTTCTATGTAGCTTATGTCCCCGTCCCTCGAAACCACATAACATATTTACGCCGCCTGCGTACGTGTTTAATAATTGAAGATTTGGATTATTTTCCACACGGATGTACCAGGAACTTATAAAATTGGAAGAACCCAGCGTTCAATACTGTGCAGGTATGGCATGTCCCTGCCATGTGCCTCGACGATCGCTGCTCGACGTGGCGCATTTATTTTATGTCACTTACAACTACGTATCCGATACAGTCAGACTGCATAAATTTGTGCTTGGGGAAATCGCCTCACGTTGGCGCTATCATTCAAAATCGTCATGCCACTGTGGCACAGTCTCATGGGACGGCGATCTAGCTTTAATAGAACCGATGCAGTAGAAGAAACTTTCGAGAAGAGCGCAAGGAGATGGTAAGTCAATCGTACCGGATCTCTCACAATTTGTGCACTAATTTACTCGTTGTCGGGCTCATTGTAATTGCCTGTTATTCCTGTGAAAGCAAAATTCAATAGCCGATTGGGGTGTGCAATATTCCCATTGCCGGTGTTCAAGTTACCCTGTGCGCCAGCCACCTCGTACATTGGTCGAGGTCAACTAACTGATGCTTGACTCGAGGCATTCTATGTTAAATGCCCGGTAGCGTCGGCGAGTCACCGGCAAACGCGCCGAAAATCGGAATTACAAAAGGGCTATTCCATGTCAACACTCGAGATGTGCACCGCACAGTCATGGATTTTTTTCTTTTTTTGGAGTGATGTATATAGATATTGATGAGAATGAAAATCATGAAATTTTAGCTTCGACCACCTTTCCATTCCCCCCGCAGGAGCATTCAGAAAAATTTTTCGGGGGTCACCATCATAATGCTGTGCGATGGCTAATACCATTTTGAAGGGGGCCATAAACTTGTACTGGAACCTCCTTAACTTTAAAGTGTGGATGCTCCTTTACTTTTAAAAGTTATTTGGGTTTCAAAATGCAATACTTCATCGGGGACCAAGTTTTGGGGGGGGTCAGAACTCCGTAGTAACATATTTTTTAATGTTTGAAATTTCCTTGTTAAAAAACTGAGTCACACTGCAAGGACTTTCTATTCTAAACCAGTACAATACTAGTACAGTAGCTAAAGTGAAGTTACAGCCTATTGGAAAATCCTAATTTTTCATTTTGACATATTTGGCCCCCCTGAAATCAATGTTGACATACACATCACCCCTCTACTTCAGATTGTTCGAAGATACATCATCAAAGAACTATCCTTTGAAAAACCATCTGGTGTTGATGTCTTCATCGTTTCAGCACAAGACACTTTTTGCCTGAATCCGCCAGGAATGATATGGGGGGGGTGTTGGCTGTAATTAAAACCAAACCTCTGTTTGGCATGAAAAATGACCTCTGGGTCCATATACCTTTGTGTGGTAACTTGGAGTGTGGTATCTTTGGTTTGTGAAAGAATACAGACACCAAGCTATTTCTTTCAAGAAAGTTGTTTATGAATATATCTTCAACATATCTGAAGCAGAGTGGCGGTGTGTCGATGTCAACATTGGTTTTCAGGGGGGTCAACTGTGTCAAAAAATACAAGTTGGCCAGTTTCAAGGGGGCCGACCTCATACTTATACTTTTCGTACTGTGTTTTTCGTATTGTATTTGTTTAAAGTTTTACTATGTACTCTGATTAACCAAAAGATGTGATGGACAGCAAAAATTTTCTTACTTTTGGAGTTATGACCCCCCATTCTTGGCCCCAAATTCAAACAAAGGCGCACATTTAGTAGGCCTCATTACCTCTAAAAGTAAACACGCTATGAACTTCCCTGATGCCATATTTGAATTCTACACCCCAATAATACCCATGGATAGTTTTATTTTCAATGATCGTGGAGGGCTCCATTACTAATCTGTGACCCTCTCAACATATCTTTTCACATTGGGGGGCGGTACTTGAGGGTGACCCCCTAACTTTCCAATTGCTCTAGCGGGAAAACGAATGGACTATGATGCTCAAAAGTTCAGGATTTTCATATCTCATCAATGTCTACTACCCCCCACAACACTCAAAGCAAAAAAACCACGAGGCGCGGTGCACATCTCGAATGTTGACATGAATGGGCCAAAATACCTTTTCGTGAAATATATCTTACAGAAATGTAGACGAATGTCAAAGGAACAAAAACCATTGAGGGCTGCATGATGGAAGGGTGGAATTTTTTATCCCTACATTGCACTAGTGCTGCTGCCAGGCAGATTCACCGCCATCTTAAAATAACAGCTTTTGGAAAAAAATAAAATATCTCAGGGGTGCGCCAAAAATACGTAATTAAAAAATCAAGTAGCCTAGGGACGTTATTGGCCCCAAATTAGAAATCCACGTTCATGACGATTTTGGTATTAGCTTACATATTAATTCCTATGCACCACCTTTTCCTATTTCGCCAACCCAGGCTGGTCAAGCTAGCTGGTTTCCAACAACCTTACATGGCTTACGATAATTATACTAGAGAAAAACGTGATGAGAATCTTTTTACGTAATTAGCTTGAGGTTGCATTCGAATACGCACATGTGTAAGGTGTAAGCAATATTGTACATGGGTCAAATTATTGTCTACTGAAAATTCTGGGGTATCTTAAAAAAAAAGGGAACACTTACATTTCAAAACTGCATGCAAGGGTGACGTAAACTTTCTAACTATTCATTTTGTCCCATTTCATCTTTCGTTTTAAAATAGTGCTGTTGATCAAAAAAAATGGCATACTTCTGGAAACCATATGTCCTTCAGAGTTAGTTGATCTAGGGCGCGCTTTTATTTTGGATTGGCGAAGGAGGTCACGATTCAGAAACGAATCCTCTGCCAGAAGGCGAAGTTCATTATTTACACATAATCCGGTCTATTGCCGGTTGAAATGCTAATACAAAACACGTCACTGATGCGTCACCTTTAATGAACACGTGCTTTAGTCTGACAGTAAGGACCAACCTGGTTTGGGTGGCCGCCATTTTTTGTTTTTTAACCATTGGAGAAAATGACATGGTTGAATTAAAAATCGCCGATCTTCTTCGTGGGCAAGTAAAGGATCATTCATAAAGGAGATGGCACTGCGGTTATGGAGCTGTAATCAACCTTAACGATGAGTAATTTAGGAATAAATTTGTATTGTAGCATTTGTCCCCAACGTCAATTCAGCCACTTTACCTTGTTCAAATGTTTTTCATGGTGGCGTTGCAAGCTGGCACAAGCCCAGGGGCACCAGGTATTCGGTCACGATTCCAAATGTTCGGTTATGAGGACTCGAGTTGGGGATTATTTAGGGCATATCACATGCCAAATATATACGCATTTCAAAGTAATTCCATACAAAGGTCCTACCATGAAACCACCATAACCATAATTAAGGAAACTATGAGTACATTTTGGATTTCTTGTTAAAGCACAATGAAAAATTATTATACTTATTTCAAAACAGTATTATGATTTAATTTTGTAATAGTTAGCAGAAGTTACGGTAAACATACCCAACACTATGAATGAACCCCTATACTTTGATTACCAAATAGACGGGAATTATTCTGTTGTTTATCGTTCCCGACCCCGAAAAGTTAACCAAATGTCCTTGGGCGTTTGCACAGAATCGCGCGCGCCACGCATAATATGTACACAGCGCCTCTTGCGTTGTCCTTGCACCTACATTCATCCAGTATTACAGTCGGATTATAATTTGTTGGACCGATCGAACACATGCGCGCGTGGACTGCCGACTGCGTGATCCAGGAGGAACATCGCACCTGGTTTCGCGACGCGTAATTTGTCGAAGAATGCGCCAACCCTCCGCGTAGCTTGTTGCGCTTACCAAGAGGTGTCGTGTCCTCCTGTCCCAGTCTTGTGTATCCCACTGTAAGTTTCGCACTGTTATGAGGCCCGCCTATTTGGGTGGTATCAAAGTCATAATTCGGGATGAACATAATACGGAAAGTGGCATTGTTGGCAAGATCAGAAGATAAAATAATGAATCAATAACTCGAATAATTTGTGCAAAAATGCAACTGTAAACCATACCGGCATTTCTACAATCCAGGCACAAGCTTCAAGTGGTTTTTCACCACCACAGTGACATAGCACTAGCACAAATAGTTTGGAGATTTTTCAGATGTTGCATTTAATCACTTTAATTGAAACGAAGTGAACATAAACAAGGTTATCTACTTCATTGAAATAGCTTCATCAGTAGGATTGTTTCTATACTTATTGGTAAAGATTATGTTAGGAAATCCAGAAAGTACTCACATTGTTTAGCTTTCGTCAATCGTGGATATTGCTTGATCACACTGATCGGGTTTCACTGCCTTTCCCGTGTGGAAATTTGACAGTCCTCTCATTCCTCGGGTGCTATGTTTCTAAGCAGTGAATCATATACATGATCTAGTGTAATACGGCCAACTCACGGTTCCTATTTTGGTTCCCCCTTCTACGTATCCAGATTGCTTCTCGGATCTTCCTTGTGAATTGATTGAATCTCTTTCAAAGTATCTTTGCCCCTTCCCCATCTATGACATGATTTCTGCTCTGCTGTCAATGTGGTCTGGTGATGCTGATTTGGTTTACTCTGATAGCGACTCCTTTTTCTGGGCTCCTCTGTGTAACTTCTGCTACATATCCTTCTCTGCGTCTTTCTGGTGTTCTTTTAATCTGGTTGCCAAACGATCTTCCTGTCTTCCCGATGTACTATTTTTGCGCTCCTTTGCAAGCTGATGTCATACACTACCCACCTACCTCGCACATCTGGTTGGCTTCCCTTTTATCTTTCGATGGACCCCATAAATTCTTGATTGTGTTGTATGGTCCAATGCCGTAGATATTGTTTTATGTTTCCAGAAGAATGCGTTGAAGCTTTTCTGACAACCCCTCTATAAATAATACTGGATGACAACATTTCCTTTCCGTTCTTTTCCTGCCTGTTGTCTTCTTTCCTGTCTGGTGTCTTCCTTTCCTGTGCTTGTTGGGTTTTTTGTTTAGTTGCCATTTGGATGTTTCCACTTTATATATCCATCCGTCCATCTGGGTAACCGCCAGTTGTGATGGCAGTTCTAATCTTTTCCTCTCTTCTTTTCTCTCCTCTTCTTCAGTGACGATGTTATTCATTCTATCCAACAATATGTTGGCGGATGACTCCCGGTTTCTGATGTATGGTGCTGGAATCAAAGTTCAGAGATTGATCGTGTGTGTTTTCCTTTCTGTATACTCAACAGTTTTACTGACCCATCTGGCCTTTCCTCACTATCAACGTGGGGTCAAGAACGGGAATTTTTTCCTTCAGACGCTTCCTCGTGTGTAATTTATGCTGCCCTGGTGGGGTCCCTGTGTTGAGATGATCTGTCCACCTTCTGTGTCGTGCCTCTTGTTGATGATTTCCAATGTACGTTCCATCGACATACCGACCCATAATTTGGTTTACAATCCATAGGAGCACTCCATGATTGCTTCTTTTTTTTCAAGCCACTCCATGAAAATATTGGCGATGATGGCACTCACCGGACTCCCCATCGCTGCCCCAAATTTCTGACGTAGATGTTATTTTGCTGAACGAAAATATGTGTTAGTCAGATGAACCATAAGCTCCCACTTATGGTCCGTCCCCGAACATTTAGTTTTGTTCGTGGTCTGCATTGGTGGTCGTCTTCATTTAGTCGATTTCTGAGATCCTCTACTGTTTGTTGATGGGTGTTGTTCGTGAATAAGAAATCAGTCCATCGTCGAGTTTGAAGATTCTCCCTCCTCTATAAATGCCGCTCATTTCTTCCGCTAATTGTTTTGAATTGGTGGACATGATGTTGACTTTTCCTACAATAGGTGACAAGATGTCTGCGAGTGCCCTTGATGTTTGATATCCAATTCTAGCCACATATATCCACAATAGGAACCGAATAAGGGTTACCCTCTTTGTGAATTTTTGTTGTCACTTAAACGCGGGGTGTTCTCGGCGGTTGGATACAACACACTTATATTGACCATCACTATTTTTGTTCTCATTTTTCAACCTTTTGTAGTGTACCACAGCTTACGTTTGGTATATCGGCGCGTTAAACAATCAGCCATCACATGACCACATTTTGGCGCGCAGAATCATGCAATAGACTGGAATGGGTCAACGATACTTGACAGAGATTCAAATCAATTCACCAGGAAGATCCGAGAAGCAATCTGGATACGTAGAAGGGGGAACACAACTATGAACCTTGACGTTGGCAGTATTAACCCCTAGATCATGTATATGATTCACTGCTTAGAACCATCGCACCCGAGGAATGAAGTTCTGTCAAACTCCACGGGAAAAGCAGTGAACCCGATCAGTTAGATGATCAAGTTCATCATCCCCGAATGACGAAGCTAACATTGTGAGTACTTTTCTTTTCTGGATTTGCCTAAACATAATCTTTCCAATAAGGTGATCTCAAGTTTGTGCTAGCCTCTTTGGGTTGGCAGGGTTGCCATCTTATAACACCCGTCCAATGTGCGTGGCGTGTGTTCTATGCGAAGCTATTGTCCAATCAGATCGCTGCTCGGGTGGCGACCCCTTCTTTGTTTTTCATCTCCAGCTTCGTCATTGGTGTGTGACGGCCATCTTTGGAGGTCATATTTTAGGGGTGCTTGTATATCACTATGATACCTTAATTTTAAAAAGTTAAATCGCACGTCTTCATATACCGGGAAATTTTTTGAATTTGGATGCCGTACGCTAAAATAGCAATGAGAGCAAACACGTGACAATTACTAAATGGAGAGCATGGACCATTTCGATTCTAGGAAGATTTGACTCTGTTATTGATCAAACATTTGGACGGACTTGCTATTTTTTAAGTTTCTACAAATTACCGTTGGCACCCATATGGTTTATGTATTAGTGATGTTTAGGATGCGATCGGAACTTTACTCGAAATCAACACATGACGCGGACGGACTTGTGCGTTACACTGTTTTTGGTTCATGTCGAGAAACCCCAGGCTCAACGCTGCACACTTCGATCCAGGTATTCGCTATTTTTACGTGTTCTACACTTACCGTTGGCTTGCTTAATGGATCGTGATGTCAGGATGCGTTGTGGAACTTTACTCGAATTCGTATTCATCGGAGGATGACACATTTGGTGTTAATGAGACTTGGATTTGTTGTAGCAAGAAGAGGGAGACTTTGGTTGTACGAGTTCGACTGTTTTAACATTCCAATTGTCATAGTTCATGATGACTATTTTTAATACCAAGGAGGAACTCGCAGGGCAGAACCAGGGCCGGCTTCGCAACTAACCCTCGGGAAAAATAAACTACTGCTCAAGTGAAAAATCAAGTCGTTTACATGGTTTGGCGTGTTTGGTTGCTTTCGTGGACCATTAAAATTTAATAACATCAAGATTGCCGATATTTCTACTGGTTGCTGAATTGAATTTTGTGGCTGGCGGCATCTCCTATACATGTACTTGCCAAACGTGGTGCTATAAAGCTCTATGAAGATTGTAAGCGGTTTATGCGAATTTTACTGCTGGTTGAAACTATAAGGACTAGCATGACATAAATTGATATTTAATTTGTTTGGATTTAAATTTAAATTCAATATCATTGTTGCAAGTGGACTTTTTCAAATCCACTTTCACGGGTTAGGATTTTATTTATTACTATGCTTGTGTGATTGAATTTGGAAGTTGGATGTAAAGTATTTGGTTATGCGTGGATGGTGTTAATCGTTACAAGGCTATGTTAGTGGCAGGTTTGAAAAGAGAGAGTTGGAGGATGAGGTTAGTTTGGGTGAGTTTTGTGTTCCGATTATGTTGTTAGGGTGCGTTGTTTTTTTTCCATGTAAATCCAAATTTCAGTTTTATTCTCATTAATATCGCTGAAATCACTTACACTCGGCGCACGATCGTTTTTTTTCACAAACACACAACACACTCAAACACACACACTCGCACACACAGGACCTAGACACGTACCACCACCATAATTACACGCACACACTCACACACAAAACCACACATTTATGCAACACACACACACACAAAAAAAATATCAACGTGTCGCTTTAGTTGTAAATAAAAATTTTTCTAAAAGTTTTTCCCCAACATTAGGTTCCATGTGTGAGGAAGGCTTGTTGTTGTGGATTGGATTGTCCGTGGTATGTTGCATTTTGTTTGTTCGCCGAATATATTTATTTACAATCCAATTTAAATTGTTTATTGTCTATTGGCTACTTTTGGTTTTTCGAAAAAAGTTGCTCCTGTCCATGCTCCTTTTGTATTGGCTTAGCCAATTTCAGCCAATGTCGGGTGTTCCTTGGTCATGGTGCGGTTGCGAAAAACGTTGTTAATTTGTACATATCATTTTGTGGCGAGTTGTGACACACCAATTTTGAAATGAAAAAAGGTGTACTCTGTGTAAGCTTGAAGTGGTGTGTTTTACGGCAACTATCCCTTGGTTTGCTCTTTACTCGTGCTGATATTCGGGATTAAGGAAAGTTGTAGTGTGATGTTTTGGCGTTATGTGTGGGGCAAAGTGTCATTTTCTCTTTGTTGAATAAATTAAGTATTCTTGGACATATTAAGAGTATTCAGTCTTTGTGTGTGTTGTCGCTAAGTGGTAAAATATTTCTAAAAGTGTTTCCCCAACATTATGGCCATGTGTGAGGAAGTTCTTGTTGTTGTGGATTGTCCGTTGTTATGTTTGCATTTTGTGTGTTCGCCCAAATATTTTCTTTACATCCAATTTAAAGTGGTTAGTGTCTATCTTGGCTACTTTTGGTTTTTCGAAAAGGTTGCTCCCTGTCAAATTGCTCCTTTGTATTGGCGGCAATTCAGCCAATGTCGGTGTCCTTGTCATTTGCGGTGCGAACGTTGTTAATTTGTACATATCATGTTGTGGGAGTTGTGACACAAAAATTTGAAAAAGGGGGTGTACTTGGAAGCTTTGAAGTGTTTGTGTTATTTCACGGTCAACTATCCCTTTCCATTTGTTTGCTTTTACTCGCTGATATTCGCTAGGAGTTGTAGTGTGATGTTTTGGCGTGAGTGTGGGGCAAAGTGTCACTTTCTCTTGGGAATAAATAAGTATTCGGACATAGTAATGAGTATTCGTCTTTGGGTTTGGTGAGAATGTGTGTGTGGGAGATATGCTTGTTTGCTGCGCAGGGTACAAAAATGCGGGAGCTGGGAGGCGCCGCTCCGGGAAATGGTTGAAAGTCTTGTAGGTAATCTATGTGAAACTTTGTTGTGCTCCTGAGGTAGAACAAATACTTTCTGCACCCCTGTTTAATGCTAGGCAAAAATATTTACTGGGTATTCTCCGTGCATCTTATGTCTTTTTCTATTGTCCTGTTGTGATCCTGTCATAATCAGTAAGGATTATATCGGTGATTAAGGTCATCCAGAGAAATATATCTTGTAGGTTGATTGTCTTGCCTTCGAATTACCTAAGTAAGGCTGTTGTCCTTGGTGTTGTATCTACCCCCTTTTATTTGCTTGTTCAGTTAGGATTCAGATTGGGCATCGTTTGCAGTGAAAGCCTTCGATGGTGGTGTGAATCAGGAAGACTATCATTCTCATCTTGCTTCTTTATTGGAGATTGGGATTATTTTTAGTGGGAAAGAATTTGGATTCAGTATTTGTATATTGCTTTCATTACTGTTAATTTCGGGGAGTTTGTTCTCGAAAAAAAAAAAAGTTTTTTGTTTAGGGTGCATTGTTGGCCTATACATTAGGCATGATTTTATATACCTTTCATAACTTCATTTTTCTATTGAGCGTTATCTTAAATTCTGGGCATTTCTGGAGTGTTAGCATTGTAGCTGGGTCAAGCTGCTTCGTGGTGTTTTTTGCTTTTTTTGCTCAGCTAGTAGGAATTCGGTGTGGTTTACTTATGCGGTGTGGAAAATTGGTCATATTGGGGAAGGTGGGAGATTTTTCTTTAGGAATTATAGTGCCCATGGCCAATTTATTTTGTTTGTAGGCATCTGCTATATTTGGTTAACATTGTAGTGGTTTCTAAATAACAATTTCTGAGATCTTGATTAGAAATAGTCCAGGATTACGCTTAAGCGGTTCCATTTATTTAGCTCAGTGAAGTTGTCTATTGCAAAGCCGATCGAAGTAGTCGATTATGGCTGGAATCTCCAACTTGGTTTTTAGAACCTTATGGTCACCTCAAGGCGGCTTTTCAGCGAAACTGGACCTGATAAAGGCTGGTCTGCCCACAAAGTGTGATTGGATGCTTGTCAAACCGGTCATTCCTTACAGCTAAATTCTTGATGGTAGACCTACGAGTCTGATTAGCATGGGTCCAAGATTTTTTGTCCTTTGAAAACTGTGTGATTCAATGAAAATGTTAGTGGCTTCATCGTCATTTTTTTTATATTTTATGCGTGTGTGCGTACTCGTCAAATCCTTCCTTACATTTTTCTTCATCTCTCGTGGTGTGCCATTAGATTCCGTTATGACAGAAGGCGTTATTAAAATAAAAAAAGTATAACTACGTGTGGTTTGTGCGTGCGTGATATTCAATTAAGTCACGTCCAATTCGTAAGCTTGGCAAGGGTGGACTAAATAAGGCGTTTTGGGTGGCATTGTTGTTGGTAATACGTCGATTTGCATGTGGCAGGTGACCTCGGTTGGCGTTCCGTATGGTTTTCATTATCGAGAAGGATATACGTGTCTTTCAGGTTATGTACAGTTATAGTTGCATGTAGTTTTTGGCTTTAGGTTTGGCGTTATTTTCCAGCGTCGAAGAGGTCAATCACTATTCACCATTTCTTCATTTGTGCATACTTCAACCTACAGTTCTTTGTGCTCAATATGGCTTATCTCAAATGTCTGTCGACATTCCTCCAGGAACATGTATGGCGGCAAACTTTTCATTCTATCCGTGATTAGTATTTCCTTAAGAGACGTTCCCGGTTTGCCCATTACAAACGAGGGGAAGTTGAAGTTAACGAATTCCAACAAATCGTGCCATTCATCTTGGAGTCTGTCATAACTAGTGTTTCTAGTGGGTGGTTCGGAGTCTTTAAGTTTCTTATTGCCGTAACGACGTTGCCGATACTTTGCTAGGGATTATTTTGCGTTGGAATTTGTAGGCTAAATGGCCTATTCTATTTAAGTTCTTCTGGTGTTTTTGTTACAGAAGTTCCCCTTCATTGCTTCGATCTTTCTTGCGTGTAGGCATGTTGCATTTATTGTTTACATACTAAAAACACATTGACATACATATTTCTCTGTATAGTGCATTATGAATCACAGTAAAACATCATTTGGCCATGTTATAATTACAAGGCGAAAATAAACCTATGCGTTAACATTTGCTTCCATGGAGAAAGTCGTGATTACTGTTCTTAAGCAAAGCGTCGACATAAATTACCTCACAACAATGGAATATATCACAAAAAAAAAAATCACGGCTAATGACGTTGGGATTAAGTTTTTTAAAACAAGGTTTGAGCATTGGTGCACTGATGCTAGGTATTTAGCGATCGCCTTAAACTGTTAGAGAGAACAAGTTTCTTTACGCAGAAGTAACACGCTTGCTTGTGAATATGCACACCGACTACCCAAGAAAGACAGAACATTACCTACATATAAAGGCTTATATAGTGCTGATCATCGAGATCGTAGTGCTTGACAAGAAGCCATAAGATTGACTTTGAGAATCTACAGTATAGGTTTAAAGTTCTTCTTGAACTGACAACTGTGCTGCCACTCCTTGATGCTTGCGATGGTCCACTTCATCGACTTAACTCGCACCAATTTGGTTTTTTATTTATTATTATACTAATATTTTTAATTTTTTTAATTTTTTTAATTTTTTTAATTTTTTTAAACCCCCCTTTTTCCCTTTTGGTTTGGTAAGGATTTGTTAATGTATCTTTCCGGCAAGTTTGTGTTGTACTTACTTATCCTGAACGGGGGCCTTGGTTTGGTTTGTGTGTGTGTGTGTGGGGGCGGGGGGGGGGGGGGTAGGCAAGTGCTCATTAGGAACTTGGTTGGAGGGGTCCCCGTATTCTAATTTCAGATTTGGGAGGAGTCATATTTAAGATAATTAACCAGTCGATAATAATTCATATCTTCGCTACAGAGTTCTCTCGGGCGATAATTATGTGCAATTTTACTACTGAGCTCTCTCGGGTTACAATGTAGGTCATGTGTAATTACTTAAGGCATGATTAATAATGTATTAAAGTCAATGGACATGGCTGATAGAAAAGTTCCTAATTTAGTACAGTTTGTAACCTCAACAGTATCCTGATCATATCGAACACACAGATTTTAAGTGACATAGGAATGGAAAGTGTTAAATTTCAAGGATAAATATTACCCAAACTGCAGGGCCCTTCTCCTGTTTTCGAGAACGTATCAAGATGTGGAGTTGGTTTGACCCTGTTTTAATGAGTTCAGAGTAGTAAACAATGTAAACAAAGCTCACACGTGGGCTAACCGCACCGACACCACTCCAGATCTCTCTCCTTGTCGGTTTCTTTATGGGAACTTGAATAAAGATATTCTGTTCTGATTCTCACTTTGTCGGTACGGGCACCGCTGGTGCAGCCGTCGACAATACAAGGCACATTATAATGTAATTTTACAGCATCAAATCCAAGATAAATTATGCCATATGATCCAACACGTACGACGCATATTCACGAGAAGTCAATGGTGTACGTATGCTTTTAAGGAAAACTGGGCCCGCGACGTCCGTTCACGATGACGATCATGAAGCGTTATCGCGTACCGCGTATTTGTTACGCGGACGTCACTTCTGGGTCTTGCTTGCCAGCGCGATTAATCACGTTTCATTGTGGAATTTCCTTTGAAAGCTTGTCAAAAACATGATAGGATGCCAAATTTTTATTGCAAAATATACGGTTTCCTCAATTACTGCTTCATGCTAGATGTTACATTGATACAAATACATAAGATGAATGAACCATTTTTTTGTGGTATTATAAGTAGTTTTAAAGCATGTCCATGGACCTTTAGTTAATTAAACCATATTTCTATAAAAGGTCTAATCTTTCACTACAGAGTTTTCGGGGTGAGTAATTCCATCCAATACTAAGAGCTTTCTCGGGTTACACAATGTAGGCCAATGTATTATACTTAAGGCATGACAATAATTATTAATAACATAAGGATTATCAATAATTTTTTGATGTTATTTCTGCATTATGGAATCATTTCCCTCTCGGGTACATACAGTACTGTTGTAAAAGGCTATGCATTATATTCTATCAATGATAAGGCTGATATCGTGCGATAGTTCCCTCTGGAGATGTCTAATATTTCTTTCTCGTTAGTAGGCAAAATCATGCTCAATACAAAATTATATTTAGATGTCTATGCCTATAGAACAATGAGCTTTCTCGGTTCACATGTCATGTAATCCCACTGTACTTTACTGGGGATTCTTTGGCTACTTACATTGCTTTACTGTATTATGTTTCTGCTAAGTAGTCATTGATGTTACTTGTACGTTCATCTGATTTTATCGGAAGTAAGGTCCAGTACCCGCGCACATTTTTGTATACATGTATTTAATTGTATTTTATAGGTCTTTACCCAAAATCCAGTATTACTTACGATCTTTACCCAAGTTATCATATTTTAAGTGGTCTTTACCCAAATTGAATCGGAATGTTTAAGGTCTTTACCCAACTTATATCTTATTGCCGAATTAGAGGTATTTACCCAAAAATATATCTCATTGCTGAATTATATATATGCGCATGTACCAGGGTCTGGACCAGATTAGAGGTTCTTACCCTTCCTATTGGCATATTATTATGCATTAAATGATCTTCACAGATGGCTGGACATGCCTCAAAGCTCACATAGGTGTTCTTGTTTCTTTCTTAGCAGTGTGAGATAATTAGTAATTGGCTAGAAAACAATACCTGTGAATGCTAGAGCTCAACATTCTCTATGTGTCTCAAAATAAGGAATTTTGTAGTTAGAATAATTAATATTGGAGATATCCGATAATAATTCAACGGCTGTTGGAAACGTCCGTCAATACGAAATAGCCGGGAAATTGCGCCAAGTCAGTAGTTCCTTCGGTTTCAGGCAAATCAAGTTAGAGGTCATTCTCGTGAGGTGGCATTTATTTTCGCGACTATTTCACCATGGACGGACATAAATATGTCGTTTCCAGCTCCACCATTAAATTACAATCAAGGATCCCAATTCTAATTACAAAATCGCCTCTTTTATAACAAATACAAATTTTTGAACATTACCACTCCCAGGTTTATTTTTCTAGACAATTACCAACACAACTGTGCAAAAATCTCAAATTTTGAAAATTGGGGCGCTCTTCAAAAAATGTGCTGTTATTGCTTTAATGTGGCCCAAACACTCCAGTCAGCCACCACCAAGTGTCAGGGATATCCCCTTTTGTCACTTTTTGTGGTCTGAGGTTATAAAGTAAAATGTGCTTTTCATTATTTCTGTTTTGTTGTTGTTATTTTGAATTACAGGCCAAAGAAGATTATGACAAGCGAGAGAGACGAAAAGAGTTACGTAAACAGAGAGGAGATGATACATGGATGCTGCCATCGGTTAACCTGAGATTAGAAGCAGAGGTTTGTCAAAAAAAATGTTGAAACAAGTCTGGATATACTAAAGCAAATGGATTAACTTATAGATCCACTACCTCTTTCTCATCCACACATCTTTTCCCCAGCATGCTATTTCATAGCAATATGTGTAGGGCAGGAAAAAATGCAAATTTCTCGGTAAGCTAGTCACATTTCCCATAAAATTCCCACCATTTTTAATGTATAAAGTCCAAATTTCCCTCCAAATGGTCAAATTTCCCGGGAAGGAGCTTCCTAGATTCCCACTTTTTCCCACCACGAATATGTGAACATTTATCTGGGTGTATTTTGTTCCAGTTTGTATTTACTGCTGGTGGGCTTTTCCTCAATATACATGTAGAAGTACTATAGTTTGAGTAATAATTTAAAATCTTGGCCAAGGCACACGCGCGCGTTGCTTGTTGCGTGAACTGTGTCTACGTGCAACCCAGTGGTGCGCCATTTTGGCGGGAAGCGCGCGTACCTAGTAACTTGGCCAAGAAATTATTACTCCAACATATAATTTTGACATTAAAAAATACAGACGATAGTAATTTTTTATTTTGACCTATACAGGAATGAAAGTTAAATTCAATATTTTATCTGGTTTTAGAAAAAGTCCCCTCTTATTTCGCATATGCTCTTAAAATTTAACAATCATAACTAATCAGGCTTTGCACAAGTGCTAAAATACTGTATTCAATTTCTCTTTTGATTTTGAATTATTGGTTATAAATGAGAATGAAACAAGTTTGTTAAAAAGCAGAATGCATATACCGAAATTATAGTCAGTACACATCTTTGAATTTCATTGGCCCAGCATTACAAAAATAGACTTAAGGGCAGTGTCAAACCTAGTGCTTTTGTTTTTACACAAATTTCTGATTTTTGCACCATTTTAAACATCAACCTGTGTTCTATTGTTACCAACAAAGGTTATCCAATGCAGACAATTTAAAACAGCTATTTGACCATTTAAAGTCACAAAAACCAGATTGGTCTTAATGGCGGGCATTTAAGCACATTACACGCCGTCAGGGGCAAGGCGCCGCATCGCATCGCGTGGTGAATTTTTGCTGCGTAATGAAGCGTGCGCATGTTTTAATGTACTTTTGCATGAACGCATCTTGGAAAAACAAAAAATAATATTTGAAACTGTAAACAAAGCGCTAATTTAGACCAGATGAAATTTCAATTTCTTCTGATTTCTGGAGTTGAAGACAAAAGAGGTTTGATTCAATAGTGCATAAAGATGTATTTTCATCACTTACACAACCTACTCAATTTTGAAGTTAAAAGGTAAAGTTATTTGAGAAAGCTTGAAATGGCGTGAAAAGTCACTTTTTTACTAAAACACAGATTTTCTCAATGTTCAATTTTCGCAAAATTTCACAAATTTTCAGACAAGATAACTCCAAAAATACCGAAGTAAAAGGTAAGGTTTAACTTTCCTACGATAGCAATCGTTCTTCTCTAGGGAGGGTTTTCTCAATTTTTCATTTTTCAATTTCTAACTAAAGATATTCTCAAATATATTCTCAAATTTTGGAAAAGAAATTTAAAAAGCACACTTTTTTGACATTTTTCCTTATATTTCGAAAAGTAAGCTCTATTATTAAAAAATGAAAAAAAACGTCCCTAGACAAATTTGTCTTGTTTCTTAAAAATAACATAAGAAATCATGAAAATTCAAATTGTTTTGGTTATGCTGTCTGAAAATTTTGGGGCAAAATCATGTTTTTTTAGTGTTTTTCTCAAAATACGGAAAGTTTTACATTAATCTGATGCCATCATCAGGTTCATCGTCCAATTTTCTTTCTAGAAATGTATACTTTTACATACAATAATCAAATATTTGCAAAGTTACAAACCAAAATAGATACTCGGAAACTCAAGGTTGACACTGCCCTTAAAATGTAAATTTTTGGCTTCTTTTCTTCACAAATTAATTAAATCATTATGCCAAGTCTTCTCACCTAGCCAAGTTATTAGAGATATCAGTCTTTTTGGAGACAACATTTTTGTTTTGAAGTTTGTAACAAAACCATGGTACTTGGCTTGAAGGTAAAGGACCTCTGTAGATTTGAATAGGAATTGACCCCAACAACGAAACGTAAACACAGTGATATAATTAATGTGACTAACCTGAGGTTGAAGTGATAAACTTTAATAATTGCACAAAAAAGCAAAAGATACGCATTAGAAATGGCAAATATCACATTTAATTTAATTCCCTAGAAACCATGATAAATCTTTTTGACTAGATCTTATCATGACTACTTGGCAATATGGCAGCTATTGAAAATCCAAGTTTTTATGATTCTCTAGTTCAGGCCAAACATCAGGTAGCTTTATCAAATTACTCCCCCTAATTCACTATGTTCAGGCATTTTTAGCCAATTTAAATATTTTTCATAAGCTGTGAATGTGATTGAAGACAAGGACAGCGATTCGCCAATCTTTATCAGGATTATCCAGGCAGAATTTTAAGATTTATTTTAAGAACAGTTAGAAACATTTATTGTGGGCCAGTTCCCATTCAAACACATGTAGTTCCTTTCCAACATACATGTCAGTATAGTTTTCAATCAGTAGCTTATTTCTGTATTTTATTTTGTCTCAGTAAGGTCTATGGTCACAAATGGGTTGCAGTTTCATTGAAAAACGGCCTCGAGGCGAGACATTATGACTAGAAATCTAGAGCAGGCTCCGGTCAGAATTGCTATGTCTCGCTAGCTTTGAGCAATGGTTCAACTTCACTGCACTAAAACAATGGGTCCGCTGAAGCGAATCTGGGCTAGAAGTGACCCAAAGTCTGGGTTAAGTGTTAATTTAGAAACTGTTAAACTGTTAAATTAGATGCAATTTTTATATCCTTATTATTTTAGGAAGACAAATCCAAATCAAAGAAAAACAAGAAGGAGAAAAAGAAAAAGAAGCATAAAAAGGAAAAGAAGCATAAGCATAAATCTAAAGATGAAAAGCAGCAGCCGTCTTCAAGCTCAGATGAGGTATGTTATTCTGGCATTACTCCCAGAAAAATGTGACAAGAAATTTGTAGAAAAGTAAAACAAGTTTTTAGTCAAATAAAAGATGGGAAAACATCCTAATCCTATTATGAGTTGTATTAGCAGATGTAACTGCAAAATCTGAGTGCAATCAGTTTTGTTTGAATATGACCGGGATTGGCCACCCGTGACATCATTGACTACCACCTAACTCACTAACGGAATAAACAGAGATGCCAACTCTCCCGTTAAGCAATAACAGCACATTTTTGAAGAGTGCCCCAATTTTCAAAATTTGGGATTTTTGCACAGTTGTGTTGGTAGTTGTCTAGTAAACTATACCTGCGAATGGTAATGCTCAAAAGTGAATATTTTTCATAAAAGAAGCGATATTATAATTAGAATGGGTATCCCCCTTTGTAATTAACGGTGGAACTGGAAACGCCAAATTTCTGTCCATTGTGAAAATAGTGCCACTTCACGAAAATGACCTCTAACTGGACTTTTCCTGAACCAACGGAACAATTAACGAATGAGGGTAGACACATACATGGTGCTAATTCCCAGCTGTTTCATATTGGAAGGTCGTTTCCAGCAGCTGTTGAATTATTATCGGGATCTCCAATATTAATTATCCTAATTACAAAATTCCTTCTTTTGCGATACATAGACATGTTCGAGCTTTACCATTCACAGGTATAGTTTAATAGCCAGTTACCAATGCAACCGTAAAAATCTCAAAAATTTTGGAAAATTGGGGTGCTCTTCAAAAAAATGTGCTGTTATTGCTTTAACATAATGTTAAACTTGATGATTACAAAGTTGATACCATTGTTTCTTGCTGGTATAGGATTCTGAGGACGAGTGGGTCGTCAAGGGTTCAGAGGAGCCCTCAGTGCCTGTCAAACCAATCAAGCAGTACTCTGTTACACTACCACCTCAGGCGTACCTGGGTGACAAGCCAGATTTGCAGAGGGAAGATGATGTGGAAGAAAAGGATACAGCTTCATCTTCTGCAGTAAGTGCAAGAACTAGACTTGACTTGTTAGAACCCTGTTGCCAAGAACAATAAGCTAAGTATTCCTCTACTAACAAATACTCCCTGAAAGCAAAGAAACCCATGCTCTATCACCATGTCCATTCACACCACTTCTCATTACTGTCAACCCATTTAAATGCCTCCACACATCCAAAAGCCAACCCTTTACTTCAGTGACATTAATTGGCTGTAATGGTTTTCTGCATTGGGTAAAATAAAGATGCTGAGAGCTTTCAGTGCATCACACGAGCAACAATCTATATAGTCAGGGACCAAATTAGGTGACGTTTGTGTGTGTATGTGTGTGTGTCTGCGTTCATGTGGACGCGTATATGTCTTTTGCTCTGGTGTTGTGCATGTAGGAGTGTATATATGTGTGTGTTGTACACAAAGCTTAACATTTGACAATTGAGCACATGGGTTTTTAATTTTTTTGTGACCAAGTCATTGTAAACAAATTCTGTTTCCAATCATACCATTGTAAATAGAGTTGTGGTAAGTATGTTGTCTTTGTTTGACATTATTTGATGGGCTTCTGCATCATTGATGCTTTTTTTTTCTTTCTTTATTATGGAACAGTACTTTGCATTTATTACCAAAGATATCTGAAGCCCTTCTTTTTTTGTCTTCCCAGCGTGATGATTGGATGGCCTCACCATTTATGACATCCACATTCTCCAGGGATGACATCCGCAAAGAAAAAGAAGCCAAAAGGGAAACCGAGAAGGAAAAAAATGCAAAACTTTTATTAGACAATGTGAGTAGCTCTATTATTATAGTAGCTGTCACAAAAGAACGGCCCTCGCTTCTCAAAATGGTGCGTATCGTGTGTAAACACGGAAGTGCGGTTCTGATTGGCCTTTTAAATGAGGTCCTAGCCATAACAACAGCTTGTTAATCTGATTGGCTGATTGCGTGATTGACTTCCGAGCAAGTTACGTAAAGAGTAAATAGGCCCACCCATATCGCTCATCAGTTGATCATGAGCGTACAAGCAGTCAAGAGAGGGCTGTTCTTTTGTGACATCTACTATAGTATAAATCTCAAAATCTAATAGTAGGAATTGGGAAATGGACAAACGAAGGAGGGAATAACTGTTATGGAGTTAAATACAAAACGAAAATGACCATGATAAAATATTGTTGGATATTTGAAAGGTTTCTGTAAAATAACATTGAAAACAGTGGAAAAAATGAATTCCTTATCAATGACACAAATGAAAATGAAATATGTGTACCAAACAATTAACCCTTGAATCTAAAATTTTGTTTTGTCAGTTTTGTCAGACTGGCTGGGCTGAGGAGGGTGTATTTGCACCTCCCTACCAGACACACCAACTTCAGTTTTTACTAAAGAAGAAGGCAAATGAGGAAGCTTATTTAAAATTTTGACAGATGCAGACCAAAAGGAAATCTCAGTAAAAAATTCACCTTTGTGAAAAATCTTATTTATGGACAGTGAAACCCATTTCAGTCAGACCAATAGGTTTTTTGCACAGTTGTTTGCATTTTCTGTGTAAAAGAATAGGAAGGTGCCATTTTATGGTCATTCCTCCGTATAATATTGCATTGACCTAGTCTAGTGTCAAGACTTCAATGAGGGATTATATGCCTGACTGAATAAAGCTCTATAATCCCTCATTGAAGTTGTGACACTATAGTCGCCGTCACAATTCCTTTTCTGAAATAGGCGTCTACATACACGCGTGAGACTTGCTGCGTGTACGCGCAGACTATGTTTTTCCTTTACGCATTGTCATGGTTCTGTCTGGCGGGAATGCTGGCGTAGTCTTGACACAGAGAAAAGGAATTATGACAGAGAGTATAGTTCTGTGCTCAAATTGGTCTCATCAGCCACATGTGCACCCACAAAACTTTGCCATGTTGTCCTGTCGTGGTCATCTTCATCACTGATGGACGAACGAACTATAGTCGGTGGATTTAATTCTCGGACAGAATCGAACAGACGCCAGCGTAAGGTGCGCTAACTGCGAGGGATAACGCACAAAGCAACGCGATGCGTAATTGATCAAAGCATGTGCCGAATTACTGCGTGTCTGCCGGCGCTTACACGGGGTGTGCGTGCGAACTGTCCGAGAAATAAATCCACCAACTATAGTTCTGTGCAATATTACACGGAGGAATAACCCATTTTCTTTGCAATATTTCAAGGTGTTCTTCTTGCGTATGACGAAGCAGTTAAATGTATTGAAGTTGGTGGAGCCAGCTCACTGTTGAATGGTTGGGGTTTGAGAAGTGGCCAAATGGTAGGGCACTCATTGAGAATTTGATCCGCAGTCTGTGACAGAGAGCCACATTGGCAGGCTGGAGATGCTCACAGCCCCATCGGTATTGCTGTTGAAACAACTGACACATGTGTGAATCCTGTTCAAGGTGACCCATTCCTCACATGGAAGGTTGCTACCAGGTGGGTCTGTCATGGGTGTGATAGTGAATAGACCATTTGCACGATCCCCGAAATGCATCTCATTCGGTGCCCATTTCCATCCGGGAACTTTTACCAGCCTCAAGTCGGCTAAAAACATACGGTTAGGAGCGTAACAAAATACCAGAAAACTTACCCTATCTGTGACGTTGCACTATAGTTGCGTAATCATCCGTCAGATGACAAGTAGGGCACAATACGATCGAAAATATCACGTTTTGTCGTGAATTTCAACACCAGTGCCTCGATTGTTTTTTGTTCCATATATATACTTCTACATTTTTGTAAGATTAACTTCATGTGAAAAGGTACTTTGTATTGTAATTTTAGGCACTGTTTGGCGACGCGAACGAACAACAAATTTGTTTGTAAACATGACCTCTGGTACAAGTTCCCGGATGGAAATGGGCACCGAATGAGATGCATTTCGGGGATCGTGCAAATGGTCTATTGATCTGGTCTTGGAGTATCTAGCCAGGCAGTGTTCCATGTCTGTAGAATGTTGAATGGAGAGCTGGAGAGTTCAGCAGCTTGCTGACAAAGGTTGATGAGAGAGCAATCTCTCTCTACCGTGCCGTGTGGTTCTTTGACAATATTATGCAACAGGTGCTTGTTGTCTGACAGACCCTTGTTCGCCGGTTTATGTGTGTGATGTTCTCTCTGAAGCACTGAAGGTGCAATGCCTGAAAGCACTGGTAGAAACTCTGATGGAGTAGGATGTAGGCAGCCAGTAATGGTTCTCATGGTCTCATTGAGTACTGTGTTCAGCTTCTTTGTGTGAGAGCTATTGCACCATGCTGGCGCGGCATACTCAACAGCGCTCTAGACCAGAGCCAGGGCGGTGGTGCGTAGGGTGGATGTGCTAACACCCCAGGAAGCTCCAGAAAGGCAACACGGGGTTATTCCTTGAGAGGATACCTTTGCTCGAGTTGCTGCCGATAAGTAAGTTACCGCTGTTTCTACAATGTAGATTACATACAAAATACCACAATGTCAAGAAATGGCAGCCATATTGGATGGCCTGTTGAGTGTACCACTTATGGAGTGCATAGAGCAAAGGAAGTGTTGAACAGGTTTGTACTAGGCTGGAAATAAGTTCATCAGAATTAATTGAGTCTAAGTGGTTGTGGGGAAGAGGCTGGCAATCTGCCAACTAGATAGAGCCTGTGAATTCTTACAAATGTTTATCTGTATATTATCAAATTTCCATTCTGCCTGGTCGTCAGCCCGGGAATTAAACCCATTCTGGAAGGACGGTGGCAAAGATACTGAAGAGAACCCATCCAGAGAAATTCCTAAGTCAAAAGGTTGGCGTTGGTGACGGTTGGTGCGAGGATGGCTAGAAAGTCTTCTCAGAGAGTAGTGGGAATTGGCAGAGGAGCAGGAAGGTCAATTGAGGAGGATTAGTACAGCTTGAAAGGATGGGGTGGAAGTCAATGTGCAGTAAAGGTCATGGCCTGTGATGATTTATTGTGAGACATCTTAGTGTCCGGGATTTGAACAAAGTTCGGAAGGGGACTAAATTTTTTTTTTATAGGTTTGTTTGCTTCTGTCTGTATGTTGGTTCCGTCCCTATGTCTTGTGATAAAATTTTAACCCTGGAGCATTTGCCACATCTTTTTGCTCGCCTGAACTTGTTCGGCCAGAGACATTAGCATCCTTCTTGTCTGTCTGTCGTCTGTCTGTCCGTCTGTCTGTCGTCTGTCTGTCGGTGCTGCTGTCTGTTTTGTGCATTTGTGCTTCGGTGTGCCTGACGTCTGTGTTTACGGGCTTGTGTACGATTTATCTGGAGTTCCGTAAGGGCTTATGATGATGAACTTGGTGGAAGAAGCGGGGTCCACGAGTTCTCGACCTGATTAGATTTTGGGGCGTAAACTATGCTAATTAAGTATTCTAATTTGCATAATTACGAAAATTTTCCGCAAGGCTTGTGTACAAGTTTCTGGAGTTCCGTAAGGCGTATGATGATGTCACTTGGGGAAGGGAGCGGGCTGGAGAGTTCTCGAAACTGATAGATTTCGGGCGTATTTCGGGCAATTAAGTATGCAAATGAGGCTAATTAATATGCAAAAATAAGGTAATTGCTATTAATTTTGGAAACGGTAATTGGAAGGAAAACTTCCTTCACTGCATGAAAGCCTATTCATGGTGGCATCTTTTTTGCATTTGAAAACGTGTGTGATCATCGGCTTAGGTATGCAACTGAGTAATTAATATGAGTAATTACTGTAATTCTGAACCCGTACATCGGATAGGCCAATTCCTTCGCTGCATGAAAAGAATACTATGCCATGCAGCTATTGGGTGAATCATAATGGGTCAAAGTGCATGTGGGACGATTTAAGGGCCATTTTTGATACAATTGATCTAATTAAATATGCTAATGCTGTATAGGAAATGGTATATGGGATAGCAAAATTCCTCGCTACTGAGACTTCTATGCTGCGACATTCTTTTGTATGAATCACAATTGCGGTCAAAGTGCAAGTGGGTCAATAAAGGGGAATGCTTGATGCAATTGATCTAATTAAATATGCGTAATTGCTGTATCGCTTAAATGGTACATGGAATATGCAAACATTCCTTCGCTACATGGATCTATATGGTACATCTTTTGTGTGAATCATAATGGGTCAAAATGCCTGTGGGCACTTAAAGGGGCATTCGTTGAGTATTTTAAATAATTGCAACTAATGCTAAATGCTTGGCCATTTCAACCAAATTTTCTCAGGTTGTCAATGAGTCGTGTGAAATACTACACCTTCAAAAAGAATTTGATTCAGGAGTTTACCTTGCAATAAATAAGGTCAGCATGTGTGTTTAATTGGCAGGATATGGCTTTGAATGATTGGGGTGACAAAACAGGTGTACAAAACAGACTATCAAAGGGGGGAGTACACCAAACAAAGGTATTAACACAATAGGATAGATCAGTCCCATGTTTTAATTGAAATAGTTTTTCTAGTTCTGGGTCAGTCTTTTGGGTGGCCAGTCTGTTTACATTTCTTGGAAAAATGTGAAAATACGCAAAAATTGGCATGTCTAGGCTTTCTGACCCCGTAGGGGACTCATAATTTAAATGTGGTCACAGTTTTTTCAAAAAGTGTTGCCAAAATTGAATAAATTTTCATATTTTTACTACTTTAGTGAATTTTAGGGATTTGTGCATGCTTCTCATGATTAATATTCTACAGGAAAATGTTGTGAACCCTGGGGTGGGTCAAATGAAGAGCAGGAAATAAAGAAGACTAATAAATGCCAAACCCGGGGGTGCTACTCATAAACCAGCTCTTGGTTTGATGGTTGGGGGACATTCAAGATAATATATCCAACGGAAGTGTTTGTGACCTCTATGGTGGTATCAATGAAGAGTGAAGAGTAAAGACTACTATAAATGCAAACCGGGGGTGCTTCTCCTAAACGTCCCTTACTTGTGCTCATGTGGGGGACATTTCAAGATTAATATCTCCCAAACGGACGATGTTATGACCTCTATGGTGGTCTCAAAGAAAAGAGTGAGAATGTATAGCAATACTATAAATGCAAACCCGGGTGCTACTCCTAAACGTCCTTCTTAACTTTTGCTCTGTGGGGCCATTTCAAGATTAATATCTCCACAACGGGAAAATGTTGTGACCCCGAGGGTGGTGTCAAATGAAATAGTTAGAAGTATATAATCCTATCAAAATGCAACCCGGGGGTGCTACTCCTAACATCTTAGGTTATGCTCCTTGTTGGGGGACTTCTCATGATTAATATCTCCACAATGGAAAATGTTGTGACGGCCCTGGGGGGTGTCAATGACAGAGCAGGGGGAAGTAAATAATAAACGCAAACCAGGGGTGCACTTCTAAACATATCTGACTTATTCTCGGGGGGTTCACATTGCAAGATTAATATCTGCACAATGAAAATGTTGTGACCCCTAGGGTGGGTCAAATGAAATAGTGGGAAGTAAAACTGTTAAGAAATTGAGTTTATTTCTGCTTGAACACTTTTTTGGGGACACCCTGGACTCCCCAGTTGCACTCTGGTGTGCTTGCTTTTTGTCTTACGTTAAGCGCTGAAAAGGCGAGATTGTGGTTTCGAGAACGCTTGTTTTCTGGATGAGCTAGAGTAGCCACACTTGGGTATATTGTAGAATGGTCGCATGTCCCCTACTAACAATGTATTATTCCCCCAGGGTCGTCCTCGGATCTGTCGGGGGGTGGAGAATGTCAAAAAAGGTCACTATTGCACAAAAAAGTCAACATTTGGCCATATTTTTTTTCTTCTAGATAGCTAGAGTAACCGAACTTGGGTATATGTAGGAGGGGAAAGTCGCCCTACTTAACCATGTAATATCATTCCCCCATGTTCCCTGGGTTGTCAGGGGGTTGTGAATAGGTCAATAGTGCCAAAAAAATCAACGATTTGGGCCAAATTTTTTTCCTAGATGATTCTCAAGTAGCCAAACCTTAACACTTCAGTGACCAAGGGGTTTTCCACTACCCGTTGGTGGCCCAAGGGGGCGGGTGGTTTCCATGCGAACCCCCCTCTAAGGAACCCACTTTCTTCACCCGAAGGAAGTTTTTTGTACGAAATTTGTACCACATGTGAAGGTCATAAGACAACCCCAAATCAGCAAACAAAAATGAAATTTTTTATTTGGGCTGCAAATTAGGGGCAAAACGTTTTCAAAACACTAACGCGAAAAGGCAAAAAGACGGAAATTCAAATGAGCTTGCGTTACAATCAAACTTTTTGTAAACACTTATGTTATGTTGATATCTACTCGAGAAGACCCAAATTACATATATTTAAACAAAAAACTTGAAGTTTTAGGAGTCCTGTATTTTTAAACGGGCGTTGCAAAATACACATCATTTTCCCTAACTTTGACAGTAATGGTTTATCACGTCCCAACGAAATTGTTTGTTTTCAGCACATAAAGGGTTAATTATTTTTAAATGTTACTATTATTGTGTTTACTTATAAATGTATGTTGAACTTATATCGCAAAAAAAAATTGCTTTGGTTTCTCTTTATTTTTTTTAATATTCTCAGTTGAACTTCCCGTTAGTGGCCCAAGAGGGGGGGACCATGAGACCCTCACAAATTAATTCATTAACGGCTGGCCGATTTTAATTTTTTTTGGTATGAAAAGAAGAGCATTTAAAAGTATGACAATACAAAATTTCGGCGCGAAAAACCCAACGTAAAGGGGCCAGCGCGAAAATAAATTGGAGGGTCCATAGGAACCCCCCCCCCTTGGTCACTTAATGTGTTAAGTATATGGTAGAAGGGGACAAGCCCTACTACCATGTAATTCATTCCTTAGGGTCCTCCCTTGGATCTGACAGGGGTGGGAAAATGTTTAAAAAAAGCCAACATTTCACAAAAAGTAAAAACATTTTAAGGTATTCTTTTTGATGTAAGTACATATTGATATGTTCCAGTGGAGTTAAGTACACTGTTACCCTCCCTGCTCCTTGGAGCCTCATTAAGAGCTTACAATATTCATACAGGCACAGGTTCAGGCTGACCAAAATAGTCAAGAATTTTTTTTTTTTTTTTTTTTTAACAATGTTATTTGTCACAACCTCTTGTACCTGTTGTTTATAATACACATAATGGGTTACTACAGTTGATGGATTTGTTTCTTGAACAGAATTGAACGTACGGTCAGTATAAAGTACACCTATGCATTAGCATGAAAGTCCTAGATGGTAGTACATGACAACCTATTTTCTGCACTATACACTTCATGCACAATCAATATCATGCTACCGTTGTTTAGGAAATAAATCCCATCAGCTATAGCTTTCGAGGAAGTTGTATAAATGATTGTACATGCACAGCCTGCACACTAGCATTAATACCAAGTAGACATGGATTACTAAAAGCAATGTCAGGGAACGTGGTTGTTTGTGTTTTTATTCCCCTGGCTTGAAAAGCAATAGGGGGGATTTGGCAGATAGCATGTCCGTATGTGTGTTCAGATTGTTTAGGAAATAAATACATAAACTATAGCATTCGAGGAAAAGTTGTATAACATGATTGTTCATGCACAGCCTAAAACATCATAGCTACTACCAAGTTTAGACATGGCATTTACTACAGCCATGTCACGGAAAGTGTTTTTTTTTTATTATATTATATGGACATTTGTCACAGTAAACCAACACCAAATGATCATGATGTCAAAACAATTTCAAGCCTGGAAAAAGCAATTGTATTCTGTGCTTTGAAATATGTTAAACCCACTTTGGCATTCCATTGTACTGTAATAGAGAGATAGTGTGTAGTTTCAACAACTAAGTGAAACTTTTAAAACGGGCCTGCAGCAAGTCTATAGAGAAAGTAACATTCCAAATTGTGAACATACATTTGTTCAACCGTTATTAACAATTTCAAAGCGAGCCTCCAATTGTTAGGATGTACACTTAACAATTTTTCTAATCATGAAGTTCTGGATTTAAAGAGACACTGGACATTTGAAAACTAGTGCGCCCTCAAGATTTTTCAAAAATCAATATTTTGCCTGGTTGTTAAGCTGTTATATACAAAAAGCCCTCACCCGAAATGTAAGACCCAATCAGCTTCCTTAGGGGTAAAACAGACGATTTTTAATGTTAAAGGTTAGTTAGAATACTCACTTACTCTCATGGGGGGTTCGCCGGTCGACGCTTAAATTCACGCCGACAACGAAAATGGCGTTTAACACAAGAACACGCCGCGTAAGCCTGTTCCACGCTACGGCACCACTGTTTGACCGGGTTATAACTTTGTGGTTTAATAGCAAGTGAGAACGAGTCAAAGATATGTATGGTAATCTGCATTTGTTGATTACAGTTATGGAAAAACTTAAAAGTTGGCCTACAAATTACTGAATGTCTTTAGGGCAATTCTCCTGTTAAAGTGTTCAAAACCCATTTTTCGTAGTCGCTCACAGTCATACACAGTTTAATAGGCTGTTTTGTCGGTTAGAATGAATTTAATTAGTATAAATTATTTACTTAGGAGTTATCGCTTGCAAAATGATGTGGCTAGAACTGTAAACGGGCAAGGAAGTATCCAAGCAAGAAGGTGATGATCATAACTTCTTGTTTTTCGCCATGTAGCGCCAGCCCATATCCATTCTTTAAAATGTGTCCCTGCTCGTTACACAAGAGCGCATATCACAGGTAACATGACATTTTTGTCAGCCTCTATTATGCCCTAATTATAAAGTTCAAAACACGATAATATTGGATTATTAAAGTTTCGTAAGAGTCTCTGAGAGCATGTCGCCAATATTGCCGACAGATACGTTACCATAATTCAAATTGATACAAAATTGCCAAACATAACGGTAGAAGAATGTTCCAATATCCAGTAAATAAAGCACATGTCAATGTTGTATTATACATGTTTTGCATAAAAATCTGGTTTTGAAGTAACAATTTCCAGGCCTGGTAATGAAAGAAATCCCTCATGTTACATTCATACCGCCACAGATACGTTACCTACTTCCCGCTGCGCTCTTGCTAAACGCTGTGATACATAAAGTCGAATACCACACCATGCTTTAGTATGAAGGTAATGCCTGATAACGTATAGAGACTAAGTCGGTGAAGCACGTACTTTCATCAAGAACAGCACGACTAAGAAAAAGGCCCGACAGATACGTTACGACAGATACGTTACTTAAGTGTTAACATTAGGCAATATACTAAAAATCGGATATATTTTTAAGATCACCCATGCATTGTTCCGTGTTCTGAGAATATTAAAGTTTACGATTTTCAATGATTTTCAGGAATTCCTTAATGTTGATATTTCGTCATTTTGGAGACCAAACTTGAACACTTTAAACGGAGAATGGCCCTTTATCCTCATATCAATGTCCCTATCTGTTTTGGGGTGTTATTTTTATGTGTAAAATATATCTCTGTTCTTCCAATGGCCTAGACTATCATTTGAGAGCAAATTGAAGAAATTTCATATTTTGTGAAAATGTGCCAGTGCCGCTTTAAGTACAAACTTTCAAACCATTTACAGCACTGGGTGATAACTACCTGAACTGTAGCATGCAATTATTGTGCCTGTAACTTGTACAATAACTATGTTAACTAAATTATGTAACAGACAAACATTTGACATATATTTGCAATTGTTACAATCTAACAGCTGTAAATGAAAAAGTTTACATCCTTTACTCATTTAAATGCCAAGGTATCTAACACTTTATATGGAATACATAAACCACTAGAGCATTTTTTTCGAGTGTTTTTTCTTTGTTTTTGCGTAAAATTATATTCGCGAATGCACGCTTACCTCAAATTTGAATATGCATGCGTGCATTATGACCCGATTTTTATATGCATGCGTGCATTATGACACGATTTAAATATGCATGCGTTCATTATCGGGGGTGCATTATCAAGCGTGCATTATTAAACAATAGAATTTAATAATGCACGCCAGCACGCATGCTTTTACTTCCCCCTCAAGTGAAAGCGCTTGAACAGTTCACTTGCCATGGTAATGCAATAATACCAAGGCCAGAAAGTTCATTACCACAACCTCCCAGGTTATGTGGCTTTACGAACAGGGAAAGAATCAGACTGACACTCACTACAGAGGCTATACCTTAAAATAGAAATCTTATTTCTATGGTGTTAAAAAACAAGCAACTTTAACAGCAGTAGGTTCTACAATTGTCTATTTTAAAATCTGCAGTGTTAATAACCCTGATTTGACCTATGCGATACATCAAGAACTTAATAATTATCGGCATGTAAATCAACTGCGCTTATTCATCCAAATCCGATTGGTAAAGTATTGACTAATGCGTAATCGCTACATTCCATTGTAATTATGGCAATTATGTCAAAAAGCTAACCTATTATTGAGCTGGTAACTCATTGAAGTTTCAATCAATACTACATTGTATAACTGTTCACACCTTCTCTCCAAATGCTTGCTGCTTTATGCCAGTCAACCCAGTGTTGTGGAAAGTTCGTAGAACTACAATATTTCTAGTTATAAATTTTTAAAAAGTTATCCAAAATATATCAGAAAAAGAGTTATTAATATTGTATTTATGTTTTGATGGTGTATAAAATAATGCACATGTGGTTTATGACAGAAAAGGCATTAGTGGAGTGCATTCGGGGATATAATCGCGCTAAAGTGCTTGTGCTCACAGTGTCCCCGCTAATGCATATGTTAATTTATTAATGCCTCCAAGCATGCAATTATATCCCCGAATGCACTTCACTAATGCCTTATCCTGTACATAGAGCTTATTAAAACATTGTACAATATGAACAATGATGAAGGAGGTGACCTGAAAGTTTCAGAAAAAGTTTTACATACATGTTACAACTGTTTTCACAAAAAATGAAAAAGGCTGTAGTATCTTTCCAGATGATTTAACTCAAATCTCTTTAATTGTTCTGGTGGATTCTGACCATTTCTCTTTGTATCATAGCCATTTTCACTGGTTTTATCATCCATTTTTCTTGAAAAGTGATGATCAGTAATAGCTGTTTCTGGCTTATAAATGGTCATAAAATCAAAACAAAACATCCTAACAGGCTGAAAATTTCAGCACTCTCTCTCTCCTGATAATAATCTAGTACCTATAAAACTTACAAGCAAGTACTATAAAAACCATTCACAAAATCAAAGATGAAAGTTTAACATGCTAAGGGTGTTGGTTTACTGTGAAAAGGCCCATATACATAATAAAGTACCTGTGATGAGTGATTAAATGGGCACATTGTTTTACTGCCAGAAAGCCATTCACACATTAACAAAACTCTGTGAGTCCGAGAGAGTCCTAAATTAGCCAAACGTAAGATTTTAAAAAATGGATTGAGTAAAAATACCTGAAATTTGTTACATAGTTATATAATTTCATATTGCCCCATGTAGAATGAATATGACTTGCCTTCACTTTTCCTTTTTTCTTTATACATTCATTCAGTCTTTGGAGAGGTACTATGAACTGTTAGCTGAAGCTGAGGGTGACAGTGGTCATTCCCAGTGACAGGACAGTAGACCCTGAAGAAAGATGGTGATAGACAGTTTGATAGAAACAGAGAAAGGCAGAATGAAAGAAGTTATGGCAGGGATGGTCCAAGGGACTGGAAGGGCAGAAGAGACGATGACAGATACAGATCAAGAGAGAGGGGTAACGATAGAGACAGCCATCAATCCAGAGATGGAGGGAGAGATAAAGAGGACAGAGAAAGTGATAGAGAAAGAAATAAAAATTATAGTAGTGACAGAAGAAGGGATGAGGATCAATATCAGAACAGAGAGCAAGGAAGGGACAGCAAAAGACACTATTCTAATAGAGACAGTGGTAGATATGGGAGCAGAGAAAGTGCAGAGTCGCCATCCTCATCCAGAAGAACGTTCATGAGACCATCTGATTCAGATGACAGGCCCTCCAGTTCTTTCAGTGATTTAAAAGTTAAATTTAGAAAACCTGGAGACAATCATTCTTCCATGAATCAGCGAAGTTTACCATCGAATCAAAGCTCATCTTCAGCAGGTGGAATACCAGCTTGGAAGAAGGCTTTCAAGAAACCCGGTGAACTGAGTGAAAACAAAGATACCTCTGCTGGGAGTATCAAGGCACCTTCATCTGCAGCAGCTCCTGCATGGAAGAAATCTAATTCTGCAAATCTTGAGCCTAGACAAGACGATCAGTCTCGCAGCAGAAAAGGACATTCCTCATCCAGTGAAAGTAGTGGTGAGTCTTCCAGCTCCTCTTCTAGTGAAGATGACAGTGATGAGGGTGATAGAAGAAAGAGGAGAAGCCCAACTCCTCCCCCACCACCACCTGCCAAAATGCTGAGTGAAAGCGAAATGAACCAACTGGGTGCGAAGATTGTAAAAGCCGAACTGATGGGAAATGAGGTAATATCTTTTGTTCTAGAAAAAGGGGGGTCAGGTTAGCACAGCGAGTCTTCACTCGCTTCGCACCCTCGTAGTCCCAGGTTAGACCCTCGGTAAGGGCTGCGATTTCATGTACAAATAACACACTAACTGACTGGAGTAAATGATGTGCTTTAAGGGTTGATTGGTTTCAGCACAGAAAAGACAATATTAAATCAAGCTCATCTGCACAGACCCAATGCCTCTTACATGGTCAAATTATGTAGGATGCATAATTGGTAATATAATGTAATGGCTATAGTTCTGTGTAAGTGCCATGTCTAAATTGCTGGCAAAACAATGCAGCACAGATCTGAACAATGTCCAAATCAATTATTTTGAGCCATCGATGGCTTAATGGTAAAAACCCCCATCAGCTAACAGTGTTCTAATTAGTATACTATTAGTATATTGCAGCCAAATGTCTAAAACCAATCCTATTAACAATTCTTACTGTTCAATTACCAAAGAAGAGTATTGCATGTGAAGTTTCTGAAAATACTAATTCTAAAGGTGTGTTGGCATTTTCAGTTACCAGTGGATAATGTTTTACATGACATAAATGTTAGGGTTCTTTATTCAAGACAATGCTAATTGGAAACGATGTCATACTGTGGTCCAGTGGATACAACTACCGCCTCCCAAGGTACTGGGTTCGAGTCCCGCTGAGGCCATGTGTTGTGCACTTGAGCAAGGCACTTTAACTCGCTTGCCTCTCTCCATCCAGGTGCTAAATGGGGAGCTGTTAGGAATATTGTCCATTGAGGTATGAGTATGCCTTGGGCATTTGTTAGGCAGCTGACAAATTCTAGTGGCAGCAGAATAAATGTAAAGCGCTTTGATACATTGTGGAAAAGGCGCTATATAAACGTCAACATTTCATTTATTTATTACCGCATATATTTCATATGTTGTATGACCAGCTGGATACTGTCCTAAAAATATATTTGTAACTTGAAATGTTTTAATTTCACGATGAACTCCATTTTTGTCGCATTTATTATATAATGGTTACACTTCCAAGACTGTTTTATAGTGGCTGGAATTAATTCTTGGACTGAATCAAACATAAGCCAGCATGAAGTGCATTAACCTGCAGGGAGAGTGAACACAACAATGTGATGCTAGATTGGTCAAAGTATGCGCCAAATCACTAAATAGCTGACAGCGTTTACACAGTGTGTGCATGCAGAATGTCCAAGAAATAAATCTACCATAAGAGCTATATTAAGAAGAAGAATGTTTAAGTAGACAACTTTGGAAGTTGGTCACACAGTCAAATCTACGTCTAACTCTGTGTGTATGTTAAAAATTCAATATTATATGATGGGGTGAATTTATGACTATACGGAGAAGAGAAGCTGTTTTGATACACGCGGGTAAATAGGTCGGCCTCAGGGACAGTGCACACGATATGGATAATGTAGGTTAGACGTTTCATATAGAGTCCCATGGATGCAAACGAGGTAGTACAATGATCCGTCATGCTCTGTAGAACATTGTGCAGTGCGCTTGACAGAATTATGCAATTCCTCATTGCTCCATGGACTGCCTATATGAACGTCTACCATAATGTAGGCCGGCAAGACATGCAAGAACCAGCGTGTATATTACTATGTGGGGCGCGCGATTCTGTGCAAACGCTCGAGTGTTGTTTGATTTACTTTTATTACGTGCGGAACGATAACAACCGAATACTTCCGCCGTTTGGTGGTAATCAAAGTATAGCACAATGTGAAACCTTGTTTGTTCATAATATACTGCACGACCATTTAGATTCTGGTAAAAATACAGTGAAATCTTATACTATGAACCTTGTTACTACAGGCACTTGCGCAAAAGTTGAAGAGCAAACTGGAGGCGGCACGGCAAGCCAAGGCAGGTCAGCCTACAAAGCCAGTAGCTCAGCAAGGTATGGGTAGAACTGACAGGCCTAAGAGAAACACAAGAGAGGGTAGAGATGAGGAGGGTACAGCATCGGATGATGAGGTACTACTGACAAGAACAGACAGAAGTGGACAGAGTTGGCCATTACCAGAGAGGACTGTACCGGCTGAACAGAAGACGGGGCGAAGAAAAAAGACACAGAAGGAGAATTTGCTCATTCTTCAAATGGTTCAAAGAATTTGTTGGTACATGCTTGGCTGGTCATGGCCTGTAATTGAGGGTAGAATGTGACTGGGGTGTGGTCACTAATTGGACAAAAAAGTCATGTTCTTATATTTTTGTATGGATCTTCTCTTAACATGATGTGTAACAATCACATTTCAAATGTGTCTTTGACATGTTTCAGGTAGCTACCCATGGCGACTCTGGCCAACGAGAGCGCTATTTTGCAGATGATGATGAGCTGGATCTCAAGACTCTTGTGCAAAGAGAAAAGATGAGTTCAGCCGAGGACCAACAGAAACTGTTCTCTAGGATGGCAGCCAAGGTGAGTACATTTTTTTGGGGGGGGGGGACATTTGCTTTTAAAATGGCAGAAAAGGTGTCACTGTATACTCTCATTTATATTACAAATAGCTATTACAATGCAAGTGTTGCTATACTTTGTTCACTACCAAATAGGCAAGACTCTTAACATTGAACATTGCAAATTGATCTATAGGTTGTGGATTTATTTCTCAGACAGTCTGCACGCACACCCCTTGTAAGTGTCGCCAGCTATGCAGTGATTCGGTGCATATTTTGACCAATCTCGCATTGCATTGCTGTGTTCACTGTCCCTGCCAGTTAACGCATTTCACGCTAACGAATGTTCGATTCTGTCCAGAGAATAAATTCCAGCCAATATAGAACAGTGCATGCACAAATGCAAAGAATGCTATACAGACACAGTGCGTGATGTATGCACTGCGCACACTTGTAGCAAAAGGCACACGATGTGTAAAATGGAATTACTGTCACATGCAGTTAAACAAAAGTCAAATATTTTTCCCTTTTAGCTGATGAACAAAGTATAGGTTTGAGGAGTAAGCTTCATGTGCAACCTGTAAAGTCACTGATTTTGTCACACCAAAATGATGACCCTGGATTTTTTTCTTCAGTCAATGGAAAAACTTGACATGGACTATACCCTGGATGACATGTTTGTGTCGTCGGCTGCCAAGAAGGAGTCCAAAGCACAGACGGAGGAGCGGGAGAGATCAAGGGCCATCGCTGAGCACCGTCGTCTGGCTGCCTCACTCAGCAAATGCCCAAGTTGTGTGGACAGTCCTGATATGAAGAAACATCTCATTATTGCCTTGGGAATGAAGGTATAGTATAAAAATCTTTGGCTTTGACTTTGTACTTTGTAAAAATGGGGCCCCTATTTTAAAAATGCTATTTACCGCAGGGAAATTGGGATCTATATTTAAAAATTAGCTTTCTAAGTGGCATTGGCACATTTTCAACAAAATATGAAATTTCTCAAATTTACTCTCAAATGATAGTCTAGGCCCTTGGAAGGATTGTACAAACTTGAGCATTATGGTATAAGAGGAATTGTCCTAATGCGGTTTGAAAATTATCTTATAAGGAAACAGCAGTATGCTCAATTTAACTTGTCTAATTCTGAATTCAAATTATTAACTTGTGGTGTACCACTGGGATCAGTTTTAAGTCTGTTGTTGTTTATTTCGTACATAAACGATTTTGTAAATACATCGTCACTTTTGAAAGTTATTTTATTTGCACATGATACCACTATTACATACTCAAATACCACGATTAGGGATAGTATTATTCTTATTAATAAAGAATTAGAAGAAGTATATAACTGGTTTCAGGCAACAAGTTATTTGTTAATTCAAGCAAAACTAACTATATGGTTATGGGTACAACCAATGAGACATTTTTGTTTCTGGACCTGAAAAAGAAAACATAATATTGCCTTATTTGAATTAACCAATATGTGCTTGGGGAAATGCTTGTAAAATGTACCTTGATCAAATATTTAAACTTCAAAAAAGGGCACTAAGAATAATATCCAAAAGTTCTTACAAATCTCATTCTGGGCCACTTTATAAGACGTACAGTATTCTAAATGTATATGATACCTACCATCTTGAATTGGCTTGTTTATAAACATTTCCCAAGTGGATTTTAGAAATATTCCAGTAAACATACCAATCTTCACGATTATCTTTCAAGGAATTAAGTTAGAACATCCGGTGCTATTCTTTGGAATACAATAAAAAAGCACATTCATTATTCTAAAACAAACACTTTAGGAAACAAGTAAAGTTGCAGCGTTATCTATAGATTTTACTCTGGTTTGTGTATTTTTCTTGTCTTGTATGTACTTGCAACTAAAATGCATCCTCGTAAGATTTTTGTAAACTTACATACGATACATCTACTTGTTTTGCTGAGTGGTGACCCTTTCTGGCCAATAGGCCTTTTGGTTATTTCCCTCATCCTGTGATGTCAATTCACTGTATTTTTATAATAAAATATAACCATGTTTCTGGACCTTTTTGTTACCATCTGAAGAAAACAATTCTCAGGTCTGAAATTACTAGTGTTATGAGAAAAATATAAGCTTTCTTCTGATACCAAAATCTCAAATTTGATCGAGGTGAAGTGGGGGGGGGGGGAAGTGATGAGGCTGTTGACCAGGTTTCCTTTAAGATATGAAGGAATTTAAAGAATGGTGCAATTGTATGTATTTTTTTATGTGTGTGTGTTGCCTTCATATGTTTTCTAAAAATTTAAATATTGCAGCAAATTCTGCTCTTTTCAGACATAATGTATCACTGATATCAATATATTCAACATAATTTCTTTGACATAATAAACGTTGATCGTTGCATGTACTGCGTCTACGTGCAACACAATAGTACGCCGTTTTGGCGGGGAAGTGGGCATACGTTCTAAACTGTCCAAGAAATTATGAACCAGAGTATACTTGTCCACATAATGGGAGTTTAGTAGCATTCTCGTAAGGTTCATCATCTAATAAAAGCATACATATCAGTAGTCCTCACTCAATACACTACAAAGACATACTATGTTGATCTCACATCATGGTGCTATAGTGCATTTCTCTAACTCCGTGTAGTGATGTCATAATCTTGACACAGCTCTTATGCACACGTTAAGATATGCCGTCTTTGTGCGCGCATGTAAAAGTGTCATCGCTTTAAGCCAGCTTGCGTAGTTTACTGATGTGACCATGAAATCTCACGCTGTTGTCGCTGCACGGAAGTAGAGAAATGGAGCGTAGAATATGGGAACAAATTGAATTAGATTTTTAAGCTTTCCTATTGTGTGTGTGTGGTACCTATGTAGGTTTATCTCAGTCTACCAGCAACCAAACCTCTTACAGATGGGCATTGCCTCATCATACCAATGCAGCATAGCATAGCTAGTACTGGTCTGGATGAAGATGTCTGGAGTGAAATACAGGTAATTATATACATAGTTGGACACCATATATTAGGTATTCCATGTGTTCTAGCAGTTAACCATGTGTTATGTGGATGTCTATGTCAAATCTGATGTCTAGGTGTTTACACTCTTCCAAATAAACAGCAGGGGATGTCTGTTAAAGTACTCTACTCCCAATTCCAGAAACAATACGGCACCAAATTTTTTGTTAGAAAATAAAAATACAGATACAAGGTGGAAATTGTACTTGATTCTCTTGAAATTGTTAGTCCTAACTTGGGATATAACTAAAAATCTTGAATGAATTCAACTTTTTGGAAAACGGCTAACAAGTTTGCATTTTGACCTGTGTTCTAATAACAGAAGGAACAAGATTATTATATCCGGCTGGCGAATTGATGGTCAGAATCCATCCCAAAACCTTCCAGTTCCTTTGTACGTCTGTACCACCCTTGAGTATGTACAATTCAAAATCCAAGCTTAATCTGTACATTTGGATGGATTCAAGCAGGATGGCCCCAGCTATGGCTGCTAGTGGGGTATTACCATGCTGTTCAGTTAGATGTTCAGTTAGATTTCCAGATAGGACTCAATAAAGAATTGGGATACAGTACCATTTCCCACATGTATCTATTTATATTTTTTATTCCCAAATTGTAGTGCCATATATTTTGGCAATCCAAAGTACATGGACAGATGAATATTTATTTAATCATTCCCTAGAGCACGCAAGTGTTGAAAAAATCCATGCCAGTCTCGAACCGGCAACCCCCCCACTAGCACGGTGCTCTTACCAATAAGCTAACAAGGACAGATTCTTACTCCCATAGTAGCCGATACTGCAGCTTCACCATGTCTACCGCAGCAGCTACTGCACAGTACACACTGAGCCATTTGCGATGCAGCAAGATAGGACTTAGAGTCCACAATATTAGGTATACAGTGATGTCTCTTCTACAGTACATACCCTAATGCAGGGGTTCTCAAATCCGGCCCGCCAACCATTGATAATTGGCCCTTGACTTGCTCTCAAATATAAGTAGGGAACTTTCAAATATGTCCAGCAAGACCCTGGCCCTTCAGCTAATATAATTGAGAACCCCTGCCCTAATGGTTACTGTGTAGCTGCCCAATAGGTGGAGAGAAAGTAGACATGGTGTGGACATTCCTGGAGTAGACATGCAGCTATTTCGTATCTACCCTGCAATTACTATGCTGCCATCTTGATCGTAGACAAATTGAGGTCGCTATACATATATACACTCATTCTCTTTTAGCATTTTTATATCATTTTTGAGGAAAATCATCACAAAATTTGAATCGGGCATCATCAACAACCCATACCCATGCACTTTGAAAAAAATACAAATATGCCCCAAATAACTAAAAAACCTGAATTGGCCATGACAAGTACCATATGCGCTGAGAGCCAGTGTAACCATGTATACTGCTTCAACTTCGAAGTACAAAGTAAATTAATCGATGCGCTGCACAGCATTAAAAAAAAAAAAAAAAAAAAATTATTTATTTGAATTGGTGTATATGCTTCTATTTAAGGTTATTCATTATTTTGGGCAGCCTCTGTCAAGTTGTTATATTTGCATGAAATTGTATCTCATGGGTTTGAGACCACTGTCATTGTCGTTATTTGTCTATGTGTGTCACTGTTGTTGTTTGTCCTAATGTGTTTGTGATGTATTATGGTATTTGGTGGTGCAACATTTATTCAGGCTTTGCTTTTTGTTGCATCTCCTCCATCATGTTTTTATCCTGTATATTTTGTCTGCATATATTGATGGAAATAAATAAATATGAATGAATGAATGAATGAATGAGATGAATATTTATTTAATCATTCCCTAGAGCACGCAAGTGTTGAAAAAACCCATGCCAGTCTCGAACCGGCAACCCCCCACTAGCACGGTGCTCTGACCAATAAGCTAACAAGGACAGATTCTTACTCCCATAGTAGCTGATACTGCAGCTTCACCATGTCTACCGCAGCAGCTACTGCACAGTACACACTGAGCCATTTGCGACGTAGCAAGATAGGACTTAGAGTCCACAATATTAGGTATACAGTGATGTCTCTTTTACAGTACATACCCTAATGCAGGGGTTCTCAAATCCGGCCCGCCAACCATTGATAATTGGCCCTTGACTTGCTCTTAAATATAAGTAGGGAACTTTCAAATATGTCCAGCAAGACCCTGGCCCTTCAGCTAATATAATTGAGAACCCCTGCCCTAATGGTTACTGTGTAGCTGCCCAATAGGTGGAGAGAAAGTAGACATGGTGTGGACATTCCTGGAGTAGACATGCAGCTATTTCGTATCTACCCTGCAATTACTATGCTGCCATCTTGATCGTAGACAAATTGAGGTCGCTATACATATATACACTCATTCTCTTTTAGCATTTTTATATCATTTTTGAGGAAAATCATCACAAAATTTGAATCGGGCATCATCAACAACCCATACCCATGCACTTTGAAAAAAATACAAATATGCCCCAAATAACTAAAAAACCTGAATTGGCCATGACAAGTACCATATGCGCTGAGAGCCAGTGTAACCATGTATACTGCTTCAACTTCGAAGTACAAAGTAAATTAATCGATGCGCTGCACAGCATTATCGCGCCTTACTACAAAATGCGCTTATACACGCTTAGTCGCAGTCTAAATCATGCGTGATTAAGTCACACCGCATGATGTACGAACAAAACAAATCTCTCACACAGATACACAAAACCCTGGTCATATAAGTCGACAAATACCAGGCATTCCTTGTGAGACTTGTGCGGGAGTTTATTGATTACTTTGGACTTCGAGGTTTAACAGAGTATAGACAGTGCAGACAGCAGCTGTGTGTACATTATCCATCTATTCAGCAAGAATACAAAGAATCGTGGCCTGCAAATGTACATGTACTTGATAGTAGCTACTTCCATAAAGTCAGTAGCAAGGGCAGATGTGGAGGGCCAAATCCATAGAGAATCATTTAGTGGCTCTCAAATGAAAGCATGAATGAAAAGGGTTGTAGACTTTGTGTTAGTGCATGAATACCTTCCACATCCTTGTTATTTATTAATAACTGGTATTTGACTTGATGACAGAATTGACAACAATATCAGGAAAGAGTAGATTGTAACTGCATTTTCACCCTTTCAAACAGATATTTCGAAAAGGTCTCACCAAGATGTTTGAGGACCAGGAGAGAGATGCTATCTTTCTTGAGACCTGTATGAATCCCAAGAAGCAACGGCACATGTGTATTGAATGCATACCGGTTCCTAAAGAGAGTGGAGATCTTGCTCCAATATATTTTAAGGTGAGATATTACAATATTTTAAACCTATAATTCCAGAAGAGATTAATTTATATATATCCAAATAACTCATCTATTTACAAATTATTAAAAGAATTTCTCAGAAAACAGAAGTGATCTCTTCTCAGAAAACCTCTAAAAGTCAGCATACCAGTACTTAAAAAGCAAGCCATTTGAATAAAAAAGTGTCACATTTCTTTGAATATAAAATGACCATTTGGACTCAGTATAAAAATCACCCATTAGTTTTTTAATTTTATTCCAGATTTCTACCACATTTTTACAGCAGTTGAGTTTTTCAAATGCCAAGATTTAGCTGTTTTCTCATTCTTTTGGCTCATAACTAGGTATAGGGTTCCTTGTTTGGTATCAATTTTGCACTGCCAAAGAAGTTTTTATTTTGCTAGTGAGTGTATAATAATAATAATAAATGGATTTGTAAAGTGCCTAATTGCCAAAGGATACAAAGTGCTAGAAAGGAGAAACAGAAACAAAGAGATGGAGTGAACCCAAACAGCAACTATATTTTGGAAAAGAGATGAGTTTTGAGAGCCTTTGTAAATGATGCTTTAGTGGAAGCATTCTTGATGGAGTAAGGTAGCGCATTCCACAGCCTGGGCCCAACAATAGAAAAAGCTCTATCACCAGCCTGCTTGTGAGATTTCTGAACCACAAGACAGTGTGCACTTGAGGAGCGGAGGGAATAGGTGGATTTCCTGAGATTGAACAGAGAAGAGAGGTAACCAGGTGATGAATTTCTCAGGGATTTGTAGACATGCACCAATATCAATATCTTTTTGTACAGAACTATATACGGACTTTCTATTGCATCAAGAATAAGTCATGCCGCTGTACAAATACCCTATTTTTGCTTAACATTTTGCAGAAAGCCATCCAAGAATCAGAATCGGAATGGATGCAGAACAAGAAGCTGATAGACACTCGCAACAAAGGCTTGCGCAAATCTGTAAGTCATCTCATGAAGTTATTTTTGTCATTGCCAATAACATTCTTTTCCTTTCAGATTCATTGTCATTTATTTCCATCTCAAAAGGTTAACAATATATGGCATAGTTTCAGATTCGACTTAGGTTTTACTGCCAAAAGTGTAAAAATGTGAAGTTGCTGTAACAAATCGAAGGCTTGCGCGAGCGCGGACTGCTTGGGCCAGGAGGAACATCGCACATCGTTTCGCGACTTGTAATTGGTCAAAGAATGCGCCGAACCTCCGCATAGCTTGTTGCTTGTGCGTATCTCCTGTCCAAGTTATTTTTAATCCCACTGTAGGTTATAATTTTTGTGTAGAATCCAAATCTGAAGTCGAAAATGCAAAATGTTGGATGCGTTCCAAGATATCGCATTTTGGGGTATTTCGCAATGCCGAGTCCCATAGAAACCTATGGTATTTTGCTAAAAATTGCATCTTACTTTGAAAAAAAAATTACTCAAATATTTTGCCGTTTGACAAAAATGTAATACTTTATTCTTGTGGGAATATGTTTTGGGCATTATCGATTAACTTTTCAACAATGTCACCCTTTTCGTTTTTTTTTTCCGCTGGTTCTCGAAACACCCAATTTTAGGTAAAATTTGGATTCCGCAAATTGAAAAAAAAATTCTCAAATTTTAGACAGGGTGAAAAAAGTTAATACCATAACTATGTATGGACTTGCTTTGGGCATAATCGATTGAAGTTTCAAGCCTATAGCTCTTATAGTTTTCTCGTACTTCCAATTTTATTGAACGACAATATTTTTTCACGCACTGGAAAATTCAAGGGGTTGGGGAAGCATTTTTGTATTTTTGGAATTATTCCTGTACTTGAAATGAACCAGGTTAGGTATCAATTTGAAGCTTGTTAAATTCTTCACAAACTGGCAGGTAAATCATCACTGTAGACCCTTCCTTTCCAGAGATGTGATTGTGCAAAGCAAAATTTTTGTGCTAAAATTTCAATATCGTTTGTCACGGGACATGTCAAATTTGAACAGTTCTGGTGTGCAAATTACAAAATAATTTATAAAACAAATACTTGAATCCATAAGTTGTTACCTTTAACTGATATACAGTATAAACATAAAAGGCCATATGTATATTGTAGACTCTGTAAGTATTCAAAGTTCGTAGGTGAAAATTTTTATCACCCGAAAAGTGCAATTTTCGGACAAAATCGGCCACAAATCACTATTTTGTATAGTTTGTCTCATCGTAAGTTGAAGGTGACGTCACTGCGACTTTTATGTTGCGCGGCCATGAATCGCGTGCGCTATGCTTGGAATCATAGCATGATACGCAAGCGAATAAAGGCAGCACGATCGAGACGCTAGTGGGAATGCAAAGACGCATAATGACGTCACCTTCAACTTGAGGTGAGACAAAGTATAGCAAAATGGTGTATGATAAGGGTTTCAATTAAAAATGCATAATCTACAATTTTAACCCAGAAAGGACATCTTAAAAATTAAACATGGTGTTTTTGCTCTGATATGATTTTTTCACACTTTGGCACTAAAACCTCAGTCAATTCTGAAACCATGTCATATAGTGGTTGAAAAAAAATAAGCAGATGTTGAGGATGCCGTGAAAATGCAAATTGTGTGTAAGTCATGCCAACTTTTCTCAGATAAAACAGCAACAAATAGGAAATTATTATTTTTTCAATTTCATTGTCATTTCCAGTGACAGGTTTTTTTTGTGGGCCGCCAGCTATAGCTGGCAGGACCACTTAGCAATCCGTTGTGCGTGTGTATGTGTGGATGTATGTGTGTTGTTAATTTTTTTTAAATTGAGCTCAATCGAAAAGTTGAACTTCATTTGGAACCTAACTTCTGTCATAGGTGCACCATGGGATCCCTCATATGTTGATGAGGTCAAAGGTCATGTTGAAAAGTCAAAGGTCTTGTGAGGTCAAGCTCAAAAATGGACTAATAATGTAAAATTGACCTACATTGAAAAGTTGAAGTTCAAACTTGAGTCATAGGTGCAATATGGGATCCTTCATTTGTTGATGAGGTTAAGGGTCACATGCTAAAGTCAAAGGTCATGTGATGTCAAGTTGAAAATAGGCTAAAAATGTAAAATTGACCTCAATTGAAAACAAAGTTCAATTGGAACCAAACTTGTGTCATAGGTGCACCATGCGATACGTCATATGTTGATGAGGTCAAAGGTCATGTTCCAGGGTCAAAGGTCATGGAGCAGCCTACAGCTTATATTCTTTGAATAAACGAGCACAAAAGCCGAGAACCGCAAAATTCTAGTTCAGTTTGTCAAGAGATTTTGTTTGTGGAAGATACAAGAGGGGAGCTGGAGGGATGGTGAAACAGGAGGAAAAGTTGTGTGATGAGGTGGAATCAGTGAAGGAGTTTACGTACCTGGGGATAGGGTTAGTGGGGGTGGTGGATGCGAGGTGGCTGTGACAGCTAGAGTGAGGTATGGGTGGGTGAAGTTTAGGGAATTTGTGGAGTTGTTACAAGGGAAAGATATTCTTTAAAGATGAAAGGAATGGTGTATAAGAGTTGTGTGAGATCAGTGATGCTGTATGGGAGCAAGACGTGGTGTCTGAGCAAAAATTAGTTAGGGATTCTGAGAACGACAGAGCAAAGATGATAGCGATGTGTGGTGTGAAGTTGATAGATAGGATGAAGGCTGAGGACTTGATGCAGATGTTAGGTATGAAAGAAACGGTGGACAAGTTGGTGAAGGCAAATAATATTTGTTGGTATGGGCATGTGCTGAGAAAGGATGACGAGCATATTTTAAATCTAAAGTTAGAGTTGATGAATGAGATTTTTTCATTTTCATGCAGTCCACATTTATGTATAACAAAAATTCCAGATCAGGAATTTTATAACAAAGTGGTGATTTTCAAAATGAAGGACTTGAGTTTAGTTATTTCACACAGTGATTAGTACCGTATATGGACATGCATTATGCCAAAATGATTTGCTTGAAAATTGAGGGCACCCTCCTCGGGAAATCTCTGAGTCGGCCTTTTCGCACTGTTTGTCACATTTTGGAACTCTTGAGTACGCACAAGAGCACCAAGTGCATACTGCAAAGCAACAAACATGCCAAACTATCATTTTGTTTTAGTTTTTGCTAAAATATTTTACGATGAAAGATATCTGTCGAATTGGGAATATTTTAGTATTATTGTGAGAATAATTATATTCTTCTATAAAAAAAAAAAAAAAAAAAAATTTTAATGTGGCATAAGGGGTGTCTGATGGCTTTTTTGAGCACAAAAAATGCACTAGTTGGATCATTCGTAAGTATACATGTATAAAATAGAACAATCTCACAATTTTGGTGAGTATAATTTATTGGTATGGGCATGTGCTGAGAAAGGATGACGAGCATATTTTAAATCTAAAGTTAGAGTTGATGAATGAGATTTTTCATTTTCATGCAGTCCACATTTATGTATAACAAAAATTCCAGATCAGGAATTTTATAACAAAGTGGTGATTTTCAAAATGAAGGACTTGAGTTTAGTTATTTCACACAGTGATTAGTACCATATATGGACATGCATTATGCCAAAATGATTTGCTTGAAAATTGAGGGCACCCTCCTCGGGAAATCTCTGAGTCGGCCTTTTCGCACTGTTTGTCACATTTTGGAACTCTTGAGTACGCACAAGAGCACCAAGTGCATACTGCAAAGTTTTTGCTAAAATATTTTACGATGAAAGATATCTGTCGAATTGGGAATATTTTAGTATTATTGTGAGAATAATTATATTCTTCTATACACAATATTAATAGGTGTTCATAAAGATTTTTGTTGTTGAAAGGGATTCAAACATGTTACAGAGTGGTTCATCACAAATCGACAACTCTGCATCCGACATGCTCAGGTGGCTAAAGCTGCCCTCGCAGGATAAAAATATGCAGATGCATGGATGCATCGTTGATTTGTGATAAACCACTTTGTAACATGTTTGAATCCCTAAATCTTACATGGTGAGAACACCTTTTATCATGTAACCTATGACTCCTTTCTTCAGATACCAGCTGGATTTCCTTACTTCAGTGTTGACTTTGGATTGGATGGAGGCTTTGCTCACGTCATAGAGGATGAACAACTATTCCCACATTACTTTGGCAAGGTATGATAGACTATAAGTACTGTGATATGTCCATTGCAAGTAGTGCAACACTCACTGCACTAATATCTTGGTCATTTTTCAGTCGTCTAATGAAATCGGAAAGCAGCATGATTTTTGTGTGTGTGTGTGTGTCAAACTTTTGGTATACATTTTTAATAATTTCTTTTTTTTTTCACCTTAACAAAATGCAAAACTCGTTAGATTTTTAGTAGCGAATGTGTTTTCTTGTTAACAGTACACGATTCAGATAATTTTTCAAAACAAAAACCGTATTTCGTAGCGATGTGTGAAGGTCTACTCAAAGCCGACATTTTTACAGCTGCAGGTTACAGCTTACACTAGTCTGAATTGCAATTGCAATTGGTTCACGTAGTGGATCTGGATTCCGAAATTGTCACGTTTATCATTTATGGCTAAATAGTAAAAACATAAAGAATTCAAGAGTCTGCTGCCAAGATTTATTTCAATGATATATTTACTGATTGGTGACCGATAAATTAAAAATAATTAAGCAGGAAGATGTGCAATTTCATTGCCTGATCAAGTGAGTTGTCAAGCTTTTTATGGATTCACACCAGTAAATAACGTGAGAAACAGGTAAGTCCAGCCCCCACTGCAAATGAGGTGTTTTTTTTCTTTTGGTGACCCTCGCCCAATTACCCTAAAAACTGAGAGAAATTACGAGACCTGGGTTGCAAATCATGGTTGCTATCAATATTAAATCTGTAGGAATATCAAAAAAAAGGTTGTCATTGATATGTTATTTTGATCCGACAAACCAATTTTAACCGTATTCTTACAGGGAACACCTGACTGAAAAAGTGCTCTGACCTCCAGGGTCCACGGTGCATGCTAGTCTTCACTGTCCAGTAGCTCGAAAATTTTGGGGATAACTACCCTAAATCATTACACTGAGCTGATTTCCTTTACACGAATGTTGACTGAAACATATGCATTTCCCTTTTGAGAAGTGGAATGCCCCAAAATACCTATAACACTCCCATAAGAAAAAATGGTCCAACCAGTGACCCCAGGTCACACCCAGATGACCTTTGCTCTTCTCTTATTCCGTTTTGGCAGCAACCTGAACGGACGTGTGTTCATCGCGGCTCTGTCTAACTGCAGCCAAATTTGAGACTTTATTGTTACAGACTGATGGTCTTCTTAATCGGAATACTCCTATATATATATACCACACCAATTACTGGATTTATATCTGGATTGTATTAATTGGAATATCACTCTACCTGGTCGGAATTAGCTGTTGTTTTTTCGCCCGTCGGAGAGTTCTTCTATATATATATATATATATCCTTTTTTGCCGCCGTTGCGGTCATGTGATTTTTGTGCGGGAAAAAAAGGTAAACAAAGGCGGCCATTGCCGCACGTGTTTGCGTGCTTTGGATGCCTTGATTTTTGTGAGCCTGTTTCTGTTTCTTGTAGTTTGTTTACTATCAATAAAACAGTTCTATTGGATGTGTGTGTCTATTATTTTATTCTTATGCTTGTTATATATTTAATAAAATATGTGAAAACTGGCTTTGGAAAATTCTTACCGCGTGTGACTTTGTTACCGCGACGGTATCTTTGTCTCCGTGTTGGCGGGCCGGGTCTTACCGCGGCACGCCTTTGTTTTTCTACGCTCGTTTTCGTTCCGACACGCGCGCCCATTTGGCGCGCGTGTCCACTTCCCCCTCGTCGCCCCGCGACCCTCTTTCTCCGTGCGTTCATTACGGGTCTCGCTTCCGCTGTTGCTCCGTTTGGTGCTCGTTCCTTTGCGGTGGCCTTTCTGTTTTCAATGGTTCGCCATTGAACACAGTTCTCCTGTCTATGTTTCGCCAAGGAAAAAGGGGGGGATGGTGTTCGGGCTCCGGTCCGAGTTCTTCCAGGGTGGCCCCTCTGCCTTGGGAGCACCTAAAGATGTTGTAGCTTCGGCTACTTCACGGCGTGTTAGTAGGGCGTTTCTCTCTCGGGAGTTTCGCCCGTCTACCTCGCTACCGGCCGCTGGCTCGCCTGGTCTAGCCCTAGGGGCTTCACCGGTGCAGGCTAGCGCGGTCTGCTCTGCCTTTTTCCCTTGGGGATTTTGGCGGCTGCGGACATCCCGGTATGGCTGCCTCGGTTGCTTCTTAGTGTGCTTGTCGGCCGGCTCCCTCGGGGGCTTGCCTGGCTAGCACCCTGCCGGCGCTGGCTCGCCTGATTTAGCTTGTTGCTTTATCGGTGCAGGCTAGCGTGGTCTGCTCTGCCCTTTCCCTGTGAGATCGGGCGGCTGCACTCCGTCCGGTAGCGGTGTGTTGGCAATGATGACGCCTGGGACGGGCCGATCCATCGCCAGTACCGACACCCGGCGCTCGTGGTTTGGGGTCCTCGGACTCTGCAACCGCGCTGCCGTGGTACCGGCCTCGGGGCTTGATTCGTTAAGCCCTGAGGTGGTTTCCTCGCCGCGGGTGTCGGTTACGCTCACTGCTCCCCGCATGGCTAGCCTGTTAGCCACGCGGTGTCAATCTGGCTCGTGCTGCATGCTTCACCAGGCCTTCACGGGCTAGGTGGGGCTTGTGTAGTCCCGGGGTTACCGAATATTTCCCGACGTTGCTCTAGCTTCTGCATGCAGGGTCCCCCACCTCTTTGGTTGGGTGTGCTTAGGGTGCTCCTGCCCTGCCGGTGGCGGGCCTAGCCCGCCTCGGCCTGGGCGTGGGGCGCATCCTGCCGTGCTATAGCTTGCAGCTTCATCGGGGCCCAGACCTTAGCCTTTGTGCACACTGCCCCCGGCTCCGCGAGGGTGCTTTCGCTGCTCGGGCTTCCTTTGGAGCTTGGGTAGCCTTGGGCCTGTCTGCTACCCTCCCATGAGCTATTCAGCTCTGGGTCGCCGGCGCTTCCGTCGCTGCCTCTGTTGGCGGCTGACTGTTGCTGCCCCGGTAGCCTAGCTCCTTCGCTGTGCTAATCCGGGCAAAAAAAAAAAAAAAAAAAAAAAAAAAAAAAAAAAAAAAAAAAAAAAAAAAA
>JAMKCH010059377.1:0-23410 GCA_023653785.1 Ophioderma brevispina | reverse complement strand
CCGATTTTCCTTATTTTTTAAATATAGGCGTTATCCAACCATGCGCAATATCACTTATTTGGACTGAAAAGGTTAAGAAGTGTTTTGGACAATTCGAGGGTGCTGATTCGGAATATGCACCATGCAATATTGCCAAAGTTGTTGGAAAGTGGATTTTAAAGGGGCATTACCCGATTTTCTTATTTTAAATATAGCTTTATGAAACCATGTGCAAGATACATTGACTAAAGGGATTAAGGAAGTGTTTATGTCAATTTGCACAAGATCTACGTAATATGACTAAAAGGGTTAGGAAGTGTTTAGGTGAATTTGAGGGTGCTAATTTTGACTATACACCATACAAATCACCCCGTTGGTGGAAAGTCTGAGTTGATTGTAAAGGGGAAATACTTAATATTTTCCTAGATTTTTGAAAAAAAAACGGTTATCAAGGAAATAATAATTGGAGAGAACAGAGGGTCCTCTGGAGGACTGACTGCCTTGATTATCATGTTAATTAATATGTTTTGTCTAAAAAAACTGGTCATTAAATTAAAGGGCACTCTTCTATTGACACATAAGATTGAAAAATCAAATTTATTTACTTTTTCTGCTCCCAAATATTGTCCTTTATGTGAGGAGTTGCCAAAGACGGATCGTATGTTTTCACCTTTTCCAGAGAAAAAAAATAAGTGTTTTTTATCATCTTAAGTAATTATCATAACTTGTTTACCAAAGTTAATAGTAATTGAAAGAAAACTGTCAGAAACACTGTTTGTAGTGGCTAGAGTATTATTAAGTGCTTTTTAAAGTGGGGTGGTATAATAGCAATCAAACAATAATCTTTTAGACCCATCAAAATAGCAAGTTTTACATGAAATATTCCAAATTTTGTTAATCCCTATTACAAAGGGGACGCATCACAGATTTTTATGCACCCAATTTCTGAAGAAAGAAAAAATGGTATCCCCTTGGACAAAAACCTACACTCACTTACCCAGCTCATATCTGTTACGTTTGTATAACTTTAAAACCATAATTATTATACACAGGGGATAAGCGTGTTCATTATTTCAACGACTTATTCTTTCCGTTTTTTAGAGAACACTCACCTGCAAAAATAAATATCTTGTTTAATAAACTATTTATTAATGCATTTAGCAGTAATTCATTCAATCTAAGAACTAAAGGGTAGGTAAGATAAAGACAGTGACGTAAACCGCGGGGGAGGGGGAGGGAAGGGGCAACCCCAGTTAAAAATGTTCCCTTCTTGCCCATGAAGCAAGGTAAGTATAGGTTCATTGGGGAATGTTGTTTTGCCATTCCCCCCTCCCAAATGCCTTCCCCTGCCTACTGCCCTCCCCGAATGAAAATGTCTGGTTACACCACGGGATAAAAAAAAGAATCTCAAAAGGTTCCAGCCCTGAAAAAAAAATTCCATTGGTTGAGTGGTTTCTCAAGATATGGTTCCATGAAGCAGCGCACAAACAGGACCTTGCCACGGAGCCATCAGTCACACAGCCGATTTTTTGCTTTGCTAGAAAACCACTTCGACTTTCCAGACTGGTGCCGAGGCGATTTTGAAAACGTGAGTAATCTTCCTTTTCAGGTGTAGTTTTGGCCAAGTCTGGGAGTGCCCTGTACAGTCTTCTGCAGTCTGGTGGTCTGAGCCGTGCAATTTGAAACAAAAAAAAAAAAAACGGCCACAATTTTTCTTGCAGCTTAAAAAAAAAAAATCGTGGTGGGTTTTGGATCGGAAAGGTCTTGACAGCAAAACATGTTCACAATTGTGCTGTCATGTTAAGGATCAGGCCCCACACAGACCGATTGTTGGTGCCAGAAAACCACTCCCAGACTGCTCCCGACTGGTGCCGATTGGCCAATTTTCGAAAAGCGTGAGCGGTTTATTTTTTTTTCATTTTCATGTGTAGGTTTGGCAAGGTATGCTTCCACCAGAGGGAGAAAAATCAAGGCCACGTGGACATGTTAAATCGGCGACTAAACCGGCGAAGACAGAAGATAAGTCGCTGACATGCAGTCTTGACAGAAACTGTGCTGTTCGTGTTAGGGCTGCGCTGATTGATGACTGAACAAGGACATGCTGATCGCCTACTGCTCGGCGATTTGGAGCATCTCTGTCTTTTATAATTTGAACAAGACTGCAGCCGATTTTGAAAGAAATGTGGTCGTGTGTAGTTGGGAAGAGGTTGGGTCGCGTCGCGAGTTGTCTTCAGTGACCCACACCTGTTTGCGTGAACCAATCGGACGACCACGAAGAGGCAATCTTGACATCGACATGTCACAACTGTGCCGTCGTTTCAAGGTCGGCGACTAATCAGGATGAACAGTGGCGTCGCCAATTTAAACATGATGGATCTTGTTGGTCCATGATGTTGTCGCCTTACTACTCGCGTTTCAGCATCCCTTGGCTCTCGTTGACGACGGGGAGACTCGCAGACTAATCATGCCTGGTCGGGATATAAAAAATTGTAAAAACAGAAAAAACACTAAATTCAAATATTTTTGAAAAAAATGCGGTCTGTGTGTGAAGTGTTTGGGTCTGGAGCTGTCTTCTGTGTGATAACCTTTAAGGTTTGCGACTGATTGGGAAACAAATGCCATGCTTGATATTGTTGTTTCTGATGCTGTCGCCTACTGTTAGGCGATGGAGCATCTCTTGTTTTGTAAGTTGGTAAGTTTTGAACAGGACTGCAGCCGATTTTGAAAAAAAATGTTGGTCTTGTTGTAGAGGTAGGTCGCGTCGCGGGTTGTCTTCTTGTGACTGTTACCTTTTCTTGGCGTCAACAACTCGGCGAACAATCGACGAGCAGTCTTGGCAGCGACATGTCACGATTTGTGCCGTCGTTTCAAGCGTTCTGTGACTGATTGGGGACTGAACAAGTGATGTCGCCGATTAAACCCGATTGATATTGTTGATGCATGATGATGTTCGCTTACTGCTTGGTGGTTCAGCACCCTTGTCTCGTTGTCGACGGGGAAACTCGCATACTAATCATCCATGGCCGGATAAAAATTGCTAAATTTGCAAGTTGATCAAGACTGTAGCGTTTTGAAAAAAATGCGGTCTGCGAGTCGGGAAGAGGTTGGGGTCGGAGCGTTTCTGTGTGACCGACCTTTAGGCCATGGAAAATCCCCAATGCCCAAATCGAGCAGATCGTGTCCTACCCCCCCCCCCCCCAGATTTGAAAAGCCCGGTGCCAAACAATTTATGTATGCTTATTATTCCATCATGAAATACAAGGGACCGTTGCAGTTGTGCTAAAAACAGTTTCTGTATTGTGATAGAGTCAGAGGCACTGTAAAATGAAAGGCCCTAACATTAAAGACATTTTTTCCAGTTTCCCCCCTTTTACCGGTGTGGTGTGGTGGGCACTCAAGAGAGACCCTCTTTTTCTAACTCTGTTTTTTGTACACAATGACCCCTTTTATATTACCTTTAACCAAAATAACCCTCTTTTTAAATGTCAATACTCAATAACCCCCATTTCTTTCTTTCCCTGTTACCCACTTTTTCACAAGATTCCATAAAAGTATCCACTTTTAAACAATTTTAACATCCAAATTTAAATGTGCACACGCACGTGCACATTTTGAACAATTTAATAAGTATGGCAAATTGAACTCTGGAAGAGATGCACTATAATTGAAACTTCAGGTTGTATAACCTCAATGGCCCCCAGTTACATACTGAATGACACTCATTCTTATTAGGCTTGTACTGAAAGACCCATTATTTTTTGGGACAGATGTTACCTGAAAGGCCCTACTTTTCACATGATGGCCGAGACACATAACCGTCAGTTCAGATAGGCAGTGCCCCCCCCGGACCTTTTTAGACTGAAGATCATGACCTTTAAATTTTTCATAGCAAATCAAGGACTCGTTTGTTATCAAGGTAAAAGATCGTGTAACTAAAATGCTGACTGGAGTCAAGTACTTGACTGGAGTCAAGTACTTATTTGACTGGTCAATTAGAACTTATAGTTTCTGAAAAGAATTCTTAGTGCTATTATAATTGGTACTGATGCTGTCATTGTTAAAAAGTTGTCGCCATCATGTGTAAGGCATTAAGGGCAAAATAATATTCACCCACGTTGGTGCTTTCACTTCACTAGCGCTTAAATCAGGTAGTACCCCTTTAATCAGTAGTGGTAGAGGTTTTTCATAATTTTTTATAAAAAAAATCAAACAAATTTAATCGCTGACTTAATGTGACATAGCTTGATTTACTTGAAGATATGCATACTTGTATGTATTAAAAAAAGCTAGGTTTATCAAAAAATCGGGGTATGTCCCTTTAAAACAAGAATTTCACCATTTTCCACCAAACTTAGGTCATTTTGCCATGCAGTAGATTTGAACTCAGCACCATCGAATTGACCTAAAACACCTCTCAGATCTTTTAGTGTATCTTGAGGAGGGTTCAACCTTATTGAGCCTTTTGGCTTGATGGATCCCCTAGTAAGAAGAGAAATAAAGGGTTTGCAGTATTATTGATGGGCTCATAATTATCCTCGGCCGGAAACAAAAATAAGGGACCGGCTGCGCCTAGCTCCATTATTTATTTTTTACCGACCTCGAACACATTATTCGCCCATAAGGAGACTGCATCACCTTTATTTCTTAATGTCATCGACAATAAGTTAAAATGTTACAAGTAAAAGTAAACCGCGAAAGTTAGACTGTATTTTTTTTTTTAAATCCAGTATTTTGAAACACTTCAGATTTGTGAATGAGAATAATTCCCTAGAACAAACGTGATAAGACCCCGTGATACTTGACAGGTGTTTTCATGCAAAGCTTCCTTGTGGTGCCGTATGAGAGAACCTGAAATTCTTTCCTGCAACCATCAAGAGCTTTTAACACCACGCACAGCGTTACAAAGAAACCTATGACAGATACTTAGTCTGTGAATAAGTGGTTTAAACAATTAAGGGATAAGGTTGTTTTCACCTAAAGTTGGTGAATAAGGGGGGGAGCCGCGGGTAGCTCTCCGGCGTGGGTCGGGGGGGGTTCCATGGATGGAAACCCCCCCCCCCCCTAAGGAAACCCACTTTCCAGTAAAGGGAACTCATACCAAACATTGGTAGGGCATAAGACACTGGCCACAGGTGCAATCTAAATGAGTTAAGGGGTATGAGTCTGAAATTAGGGGCAAATCATTGTTTTCGAAATGCGGCAAAATCGGTCCAAAAGTAGTATGAGTTCGCGACCCCTGCTTCCACAGCATACACAGTTGCAAATTATTTTTGATGTTTATATCTGCTTAGAAAGGACCAATTGAACATTATATTAACACAAAAAATACCATTTTGTACATTCTTGTATTTTTGTAGGGGCAGTCGTTTACCAAGCGTTTGTACAGAATTGCGCGAAGTCGTTCGATGATGGAATCGCTTCTTTCAGCACATAAAGGGTTTAATCTTATTTTTTCGATTATGTAATTAATTTTGTTTCATGCATATGAACAACATAAGCAGAAAATATATTTCTGGGCAAACAGGGTTTGCTAATTTTTATTTTTAAAATCACACGTCCGTTGGTTGCCTAGGGGGGGGGCGGTGGCGCGGGTAGGGTTTATAGGGACCATAGCTAATTATATCATTAACGGGGCAAGAAATTTTTAGTAATTTTTTATGGAAGAAGCGGCATCGAAAGTTACACAATTACAAAAATGAGAATTCGAAAAATTTTTCACGAGTGAGAAATCGCCGAAAAAAACAAATCTTGGGTTACTATGGAACCCCCCCCCCCCTTAGGCCACTTAAGTGTTAAATGTACTTGGGCAGAAGATAAAATAGATAAAATGCTTTTTTTTTTTAAAACAAAAATGAATCGCATGCAGTCAGAAAGTCTAGCAAGTTCGATCATACTTCGATAGTAGTCATGCTTTATAGAATAAACACGTTAAGCGTAAAGTGGGTAGATACTACAAATACTAATATACAGGCACACTTCACCAATGTAGTGACTCGAGCTTAAATAGCATAAAACACATTTCGACCATGCCGGAAAACTCACCCCACTTTTTTCAAAAAAGATCCACTTTTAGTAAACCCCCCCCCCACCAAAAAAAAAATTATATAATATGCTGAATGAATCATTAAAATGATTCGGCTGACAGGCTCGAATCTCCTTGGCCTATTATATTGTAATCTAGTAACTGTAACAACATTCTGATTGTGTTTTTTTTTTTTTGTAGGTTCCTCTACATGCCCTGAGAATGATTTCAGGTGTGCTGCTTCAGGTCGCTGCATCGATTCACTAAAGTGATGTGATAGCCGGACCAGGACTGCGGCCAACATGACATCTCTGATGAAAATTAACTGAAGATGGGTTGTTTACAAAAAATGTATTGCTTTTATTTCGTACGCACACCCTGGATGGTAAGAATATAAAATGGAAAACTGCAGTTGCTAAATATAGAGTGAGTCAAAAGGCAAGATTATGTGAAAATGAATAGTTCCCAAATGGAGCGAATTTTGATTACATAGTGTAGCTGTGGAAACAAGGGATGAAATATGTTTTTCCATGGTGAGGTGTGTGTGTATAATTGCCTATTAGAAAAGGGTGCATTGGGTCATGGCTTTTTTTTTCTTGTTACAAATAAAGCCGCATTAGTAGAGGGGACGAGGTAATAGACGTCCACCTGAATCGTGTAATAGTCCTCTTGAGGGGTATTACAACCCAACATGTTTTCTCTCAGTTTCTGGGATTTGACAAAGTTTATGAAACTGCATTTTGACATTTCGAAGTATTCTTTCGAAGAGTATTGTCAGGAAAGAACAACCTGGGAATTGACTGCGATTGTCTGCCGATTACCCGGTGAAGAAATTTTCACGTTCATTCATTCAAACTCCGTTTGGAGCTTCCGCGGTTGGGATATTACCTGGCTTCGACAGTTAGGGACATAAACAACGGACCCCATAATGTCAAATGGTATCTGATCCCCATCCTTCGAGCCCCCATGCATAATTCTACCCGCATTTTTTGCCAACACCCTATCCATCCTATCCTAACCTAGATGTTGCTACTATTTTCCCAAACCTCCCCATCATCCATAGCCCATGCACCATAGCAAATTGAGGCCCAAATGAAGAAAATTGATAATTTTGCAAAAACCCCTGTGTCAGTGGCGCTGGAGTGAACTACATTCACAGTTGCATGGCTTTCATCTCATTGTCACAAAATGAATGATCTCATTGCCTGCAATGATAATCACGTTATTTAAACGCACTAACACATAGTTTTCTCGAGAATATAACGACAATCACCCGACTAGTTTTTCCTTCTCCCAACTTAGAGAGTAAAAAAATTGGGGCATGTTTCCTCCATCACCCCACCACGGGCGTGGACGCGAATGCCCCAACGAGCGTCCACACCGAAAGTTTTAAAAATAAATAGTTGGTAAAAATGGGGAAGAGTAAGATATTACATGGGCAGATTGAGGAAACTGACATCAATTCAAAACAAATATTAAAACAGTTTTTCGCAAAAACACCTTTTAGAAGTAATATAACCAACCTGGAAAGCTTGAATGTCCCACATTGGAATTCTAAGAATTTTAAAGGAACAAAAATTAAAGACACATCAGTGATTGAAAAATATTTGGAAATTTGCAGGAATAGCTTCAAAGCTGAAGGATAAGTCCGTAGAATTTCTCATAAGTTACATTGTCCAGCTGTAGAATTGACAGAAATGGAAGAAAACGCGTGGGTCCAAGATAGGATACTCCATTCAATTACGGGTTGTAGTAAGTGTCCTTTCGTACAGTAATGACTAAAATCTTCAGATTTTGTCTTATTAGGTGGCTTCTCGGTCTATCATTGCCCCCAGCGAGTATGTTAGGATCCTGTAATTAATGCATTACATGCAAAAATCTGATTTTGATGAATTTTGTTCGATTGTATTTAGCAAATCACTGATAGTGTCTTTAAGTGTCATTCACCCTCGGGCATTAATCCTATAACAAGTTGCATCCAGGGTATTCAATCAGTCAAATCACCAGTTTTTAAATACAAAACTTCTTGCCCAACTCAACATCTGTCAGTCACTAATGACACGACTGCCCCATCCCCCTTTACAACCAGTTCGAGGTAGACAATCCGCTGGATTGCCGATAATCTTGTTGTTCACCGCTACTGGACATGCCTAGTGGTCAAAGATAAGAGCCAATTTCTGAAGGCCAATAGCCGACTTACTCGTATCAAAAACTTGTCAGAAAGTCTTGTTACAGGGCTTGTAACAAGAAGAAGAGCCCACGTAAATGGTTGATAGATTAGTGGCTTATCTGGTTATAGGTGAGATTACGGATGATTGATAAACATGGGAGATCAAAAGTCAAATTGTTTCTCTTTAGCTTTGAAAGATTTCCTCCATGATGCGTGAATGTGATTTTAATAGTAACATGCTTTCAAAATAGAAAGGCCAAAATAAACCATGATTGGTTCTTGTCTACTAAATTTTGAACATAAAAGGTTAATATTTAAAAAGATTCTTTAATATCTCAAGATAAGAAAACACATTTGTGGAAATTTGGTGGTTGTCAGCTTTTTGTGACTCACTATATTCAAAGAATAAGTTGTGGTCCACTTTATTAACTGCCTCTAATATTTGTATTGTTTTCATATGGTATTTGTTTGTAAGCTCTAATCTCTATAACAATTGCTTACTGCCACCATGTGAAACCTGAATATAACAGGATAGTGAAGAAATTGACTTCATATGTGTATGCGTGAAAAGTATGTTCATTTGCATAAGCATTTAGGCATTAAATCGGACCAGTAATACAGAAAATAGGGCAGAAACTAACCAATCAAAGCATGTGCTTTTGGGAATAATGGCAAGAGATATAATAGAATATTAAGGACCCTTCCCCAATTCACTAAAAACTATATTCTTTCACCATTGTGTAATCAAATGGGTTGCTAAGATTAAGAGACTACCAAAACATTTTTTAGATGCATAAGTATTTGTCCACTCGTTTGGCCATGCCATTTTCAAATTGATTTTATTTTAAATCTCATTTTAAAATGCATCCGGGTATTGTATTCATTTATCATAAAATCCTCACAGGCTTCTAAAATGAGGTAAACTAAAAGTAACACCAAGGAAGCAAACCTAATTTACTTTTGAGGTCCCCTTCTACAGGGTACGTTTGCATGATGCTTACTATTTAATGTTCCAATGGATCCATTTCCTTAAAGAATTAGCAGACTACTTATATACATTTATTTCACAGTGCTTGCGTAACATAAACTGTCTATACACATCACAATGATTTACGAAAAATTATCATTGAACATGCTGAAGAGTTTTTACAATATGACACACATCTATAGTGCTACTACCGAGGGTTACTGAAAAAAAAAAACCAAAAAACTATTATTGATGTAGCCTTTGTGTCTAAACCTGATAAAATTTGCTTAAACCGGTGTTCTAGTTTGGGTTTAATCTGATTTCATAACTTATCTTTCTATTCGTAAAAATAAGAAAACTAAAGTCCCAACCAAAGAATGATAAAATAATAGATGTTTAAAAATTTTAATGATAAGGCTTTTATAGAAATCCATTATAAATACTACTTGGGATAAGTATTAAGCGGTGGAACAATGTTGTATGCCTAATGTACTTTTATGGAATGTTTGAAAATGCATGCAACTTACATGGCCCAGTCCAGTTAAGGAAAGAAAGAATAAAAGGCTCACTTCCTGATTGATAAAAGTAATTATGAGACTATCAATTGACAGGGAGACTATTATGTCTAAAGCACATATAAACAAATAATCTGAGGACTGGATGATGGCTAGGCAACTAAGAAATAAGGTAAAGAAACTGAATAAGACGTTAAAGAAAAAATTTGTGTATATGCTATTAAAATAATTATTAATGATTCCATGAAGTTATGGGAACACACAATTCGCTAAACTTAACCTAAAAATACTTCATCGTTTCAAATCTTTCAAACACCACTAGGCTTTACAAGTGATAACAAAGAAATTGCAAATTCATTCATAATTACGTCACTCAAAATTGGGAGCATCTTCTACTAAAATTCATATACATGGTAACCATGATAGTAATAGGGAATTATACCTAAAACTTATAATTTAATTTTGATATTGTGACTACTTGATTTGTTTTCCAAACAGATATGTTGTAGCTTTTTCAAACAGTAAATCTTCTGGCATTGTAGAAATATTTGATATGAAACTTGAAATAGCTAGCTGCACCAATCATTTGTCACCCACTTGCATATCTGTCAAAAACATCTTCCCTTATTCTCTTCAGTATTCCCTACTGATTGGAAGAAGGCTAGGGTTACTCCTATCTTTCAAGAAATAGGTGACAAATGTGATTCGTCAGCAATTACAGACCTATCTCAGTTCTTCCAATTTTGTCTGAAGATCATTGCACTGATGTTCAGGACCAACTGTATGATTATATCTTTTCACGTAATATGTCTGAATTTCATGTCAATCAGATTAGACCTAATCACAGTACTAATACAACTTCTTAGATGTGACAGATTACATACTAACTTCATATGGATCCTGGTAAGGTTACTGGTGAAATTTTCGTAGATCTCAAAAAGGCATTTGATACGATCAACCCATGATTTCTTATAATAAATTTAAAGTGTTATGGGTATCCACAGGTAGTGCATTAAATTGGTTTCCAATTCTTACTTGTGGTAGATCGCCAATCTGTCAGACAAGTCTACTCCTTCAGATCTTAAGCATATTGATGTTGGAATTCCATCAAGGATCAATCTTGGGGCCCTTATTACATTTATTATATTATTAATCTTACACCACCCTCGTAAACTGTAAGTGTGTCTATGTATGGACGACCACACACTTTATTATTTAGTCAAAATGATCCAGGTTACTTTACAGAATGAGCTACAATTATAATTTGGGACAAGAATCACTAGTGAGTTCAAATAATTATTAAAACAAGCGTACCGAATGTTTAAAAAAAAAAACTAAGATCAGCTGTTTGGCAGTCGTCAAATGTTAAGGCAACTTTCAAATTATTTCTCTTGTTCATGAAAATGAAGCCATTGAGAGAGTAGATAAGTATAAATATTTATGTATTTTGTTTGACCCATACCTATGCTGGAATGAGTCATGTTGGAATTATGTCTTATCAAAGATCAAAGCTGTATTGGTGTAATCGTAAAGTGAAGCATTTGCTGCCCCCCCCCTCAACCCTACAGTTAATATGCTTGCCAAAGCCTGGTGTTTCCTCATTTTGACTACTGCAGTTTTGTTTGGTCAAATTTCACAGCTGATTATCATAACACACTGAAAGTTTTGCCCAACAGACTTGGCCCGTGTTCTTTCTTTCAGCTGACATCCAGAACTGCCAGTTGGGACAAAATATGGAGGACCTTGGCGCTGGGTAATACTTCACGATCAGATGGGATCATCATTTACTTATTTACAAGTTTTACAGTGTTTTAAGCATATCGCCTCCATGAGTATATTTCATCTCCACTTCCATATTTACTCATTCCAATGCATTCCAAAGGTATATGAAGTCAAGCTCAACACACTTTGGTTGTTCCCTCCTGGAATATGGTGCGGGAAGAAAGAACCTTGAGGTACAGAGCCAGCAAAATTGTGGCATAATCTCCAGCCAATCTCGTATTAATTTTGAAAACATGATTTTGTTTCAATTTAAACAGATCATTGAAATTAACGTGGTTGTTCTTTCTAAGCTTTTAATTTCAATGTAATTGTGTTTGTTCAATATGTTTGTTACTTTTGTTTTTGTTTTACCAATCTTGATGCTTTTCCTTGTATATTGTAGTAATATGTGCTTTCATGTATAAATTTGATATCTCATTGTCATAATATATGCTTTACCAGGGTCTCCTGGGAGACCAGTGGCTATTTACTGAAGGGAAGGAATTTACTGAATAAATTAAACAATAAACAAAAACAAACAAACAAAAACTCCTTCAATTTCATTGCCCTGTGGCTAAGAACCCTTTGTCAACTTCATGTCAAGGCCCAATTGTTAAAAAAGGGCCAGTCAGTTCACATCCTTAGTACATTTTGTTTTCATATGAAAATTGAAAATTACTGGGTTTAGCTAGAAGCTGCGACTTGTAAGTTAGATGATAATTTACCCAATGGCCAAAAAATCTACTTTGACGACTCAGAAATCTTAATTATATTAATTTTAATTAATTCCTAAAAAGTTTACCAAATTTATCCACATGACTGCCGAGGGTGCTCTACAGGGTACAAACAATTAAAAACACTTATTTCATTAAAGGAACAACTGGAATTGAATATTTGGATGTTGTGAATGCCAAAAAAAGAAAATACTAAACTCCTAATTACATGAAGATGCTATTTTTTGGTTATTCGCTTCAGGTGAGATCTAATTCATTCATATGCCTTCTAAATATGTTGTGTGCAATTTTGACTTCGACTATATCCTATATAGAGTCATAGCCGGTCCTGTGGAGCTGGCATATGACAAAATGACATAGAAAGGTTGACAGCTGGCAAGGTAAGATGGCAGATGATGTTCAATGACACAGAAAGTGTGTTTAAGAATAAATCATTCAATGTCTCCATACATAGATAATACACATCTAAATAACTACTACATTGGCCGATTACAAAACGAATATCCTACGTAGTATTATATTAAAATTACATTCAATCTCAAGATGGAATTCACATATCAACAACAATAATAATCTAACAAGCAAATAGAACCTCTGGGGTTGTCCGGCGAATCTGTACCCATGCAACCAGATTTTTTAAAAATTTCTAGCATACCAAACGCGTGTCCGCCCCCTGTATGAAATATGTCGTTCTCCATGTGGGATCCACACACTAAGGAACTCATACATAAGTTGGAAGCGGTACAAAACAGAAGTGTCCGCTTTATCATGGGGGATTATGGAAGGTTCAGTAGCGTAAAACAAGCATTATGAAAGGAGAACTGGATGGGATACTTTAGTGAACTCAGCGGCGGAACCGTGACAAGAATAAACATCTTCCATGAAGCACTCTTGGGTCGCCTCGCCATACCATTACGAAAGATCTTGCACCCGGTTCACATAGATCTTCTCGACATAGCTTTCAATTACTCAGATCAAAACAAACAAAAAACTGTCTCAAGTATCATTTATACAAGGGACCATGTATAGACTGGAACTCACTACCAAATAACATCACAAACCTAGAGGATAAGCAGAAATTCAAAACGGAAGCTAAGAAAAAATAACATACAGCCAGAACACTAAAGAAACCAACACAGACATATTTGAAAGTGCCCACATTCCCTACCCGGTTTGCCCCTTTTAGGGGTGTTGGGTAAGTAACAGCCAGAACCAGAACCAGACTCAATTTAGGAGTAAATTTGTTTCTTTACAATTTTTTTAAGTTTTGTTTAATTATTGAGTACAAAACTTCTCTCTTATAACTGGCAAGGAAGCTAACAAGAATGTACCCATTCTACATCCCAATTTGGATGATCAGGATTTACTTGTTGCCCTAAACATATGTGCTCAAATATTGCAACATTGCCAGGCACAGATTCGAGTTAAAGACTTTGAGAAGTATTACACTTTATAACTTCATTTAAATGTAAATAATCTGAGTGACTAGCCTTTGCTGGAAGACAATATTGGCACGATTATTTGTAATAAATGGGTTCAGAATAAGTTCTAAAATTCATAGTTAAGGGAATTGTTGTCCCCAAATGTAATGCCCCAAGTGATGGCATTGTCTATATATCAATGAACACTAACAAGTCATCTCAGGCCTGTTGTTGGGGGGACCCATGTGTTAAATTTGACTACCATTTATCACAATTTCTGGTAATATCAAGTGTATATTCTGAAAGCACAAATAAACAAAGCGATGCAAGTTTTTTTTTTTAATTTTCAACACTGATATCTTTTCAATCATCTGTGGCAAATGCTAATTCAAGAAAGGAACCTTTAAAGAAGCTAGTTTGAGAGTGCTAGGTTCGTATTTCAGTAGTTTCTTCATGGATTTAAGCTGTAAATTGAAAAGAGTTTTGCCTGACAGAAACTGGTATCCCCTTAATTTGGAGCGGGTAGCTATTCTGGGAGAAAGAGGGATCAGAGTAAATTTGAGTATCAGTGTATATGTGTTATTTCAAAAGGATATTCCACGACTGGCAACATTTTATTAAGCTCACTAATGCGATGAAGGGTATTGTACAAAAAATGTTAAAATGATTATTTTTGTGGACATGTTCCAGTAGGGTGCTTGACTACTCAGGAAAGGCGGGGGGATGTAGAATAATTTTTTTTTTCAATTAATTCAATTTATTTTCTAGTGGTTGGGTTTAGAGAGAGAGAGATGCTTTTGGACCGCTAGCAAATGAATTATAAAACAAAAGATTGAAAAAGTCAATCCGGGAGGAAGAACACTAAAAAGCTAGACTTTTAACCAAAGTGTATACCCACATACCACAAGATTCGAAGACCCAAGTACCCTATATGACCTTGACCTCCTCATCTCGTTACACCACATTAAGGACCCTTTGTATCCAATGTATTAGCATACCACGTATGAACTGCATCATCACTGCATTAAAAAAATAGACAAAATTTTACCATAAATTGTATACCAAAAAGTTTGACACAAAAAACACAGTAGCGGACAGTACTGACACACAACAAATCATGCTGCCATGTGGTCATTTCCGATCGGACGACCTAAACAGTTTCCTTCCTTCTTCAGTTAACCATAACCATCGTACATGTTTTCCAATGTATAGAGGCCTAGTTCTGCCTAATTGGCTTATCCAAATGCTCACTTATTGATAAATTCATGACTCCACTGGTGTACTGATGCTCAGCACATGGTAACCACAATGTGGATATAACTCAAACGACCTTCTTTTGTGTGTTAAATACAATGAGCTGCGCATGATTAGTAACAAGGCCAGAAAAAAGTGAAACATTTTTAAATTAAAAATAAATGAAATTCATTTAAATATATGTATACATGTAAATTCCGGCCTAAAACCCCAAACTGCACAAACGATGTCGAAAGGTAGGGCTATTCAATGTCAACACTCGAGATGTGAACCGCACGATTGTCATGAATTTTTTTCTTTTTTGGTGTGATGAATAGATATGATGAGAAATGAAATCATAACTTTGTACGCTTCCTACCGCCTTTCGTTTTCCCGAAACAGCATTCTCAGAAACTAGGGGTGGTCACCACCTAAAAAGGCTGAGATGCTTGTCCTGTGTGGTGCGAAAGACACTTTTGAGGGACCATATAACTTTTAATGGAAACCATCCAGAACTTTAAAAAATCACATAATCGGGGGTATTGTTTTGGTTGGTAGAAGTCAAATCTGGCATCCACAATGTGTAGCTCCTATACTTTTAAAGTTATTTGGGTGTTGTAAAATAAAAAGCCCATATATCTTCAGCTGGGACCAAGCTTTTGTTGGGGGGGTGTCAGAATCTCCCCTAGTAAACCAAGTATTATACTGTCCATTTTTTTGTTAATCCGAAGTCACACAGCAGGACTTCTACCAGTACAATAAATAAATACATTAGGAAAGTAATAAGTTAGTTACAGCCCATTGAAAAATCCTAATTTTGCATTTTGACATACATTGGCCCCCCTGAAAATCAATGTTGACATTCCACAGCACCCTCTACTTCAGTTATGTTGAAGATACATCACTAAAGAACTACTCTTAAAAGAACCAGCTTGGTGTCTTGATGTCTTCATTGTTTTCAGCACAAAACACTTTTGTTGATATCCCCATAGAATGTATATGGTGATATACACTGTGCATGTACAATGACCTCTGGGTCACATATACCTTTGTGTGGTAACTTTGAGTGTGTATTTTGTTGTGAAAAAATAAAGACACCAAGCTAGTTCTTTCAAAGAAAGTTGTCTAATGATATATAGAGGGGTAGTGTCGAATGTCAACATTGGTTTTCAGGGGGGTCAAAATGTGTCAATAAAGTACAATTACCATTTTCAATGGGCTGCACCTCAATTATTTACTTTTCTAATGTGTTCATAATTGTATTGGTTGAAAGTTCTACTATGTAACTTTGATTGACTAAAAGATGGACAGTAAAAATATCCTTACTTTTGGAGTTATGACCCCCCAAAGGTTCATTTTTACGCCTCATTAACTCTAAAAGTAAACACGCTATGAATTTTCTAATGCCAGATTTGAATTCTACAACAAATATTACCCCTAAGTAATGATTTTCAAAGTTGTGGGAGACTCCATTACTAATCTGTGACCCTCTCAACATAGTCTTTCACATCGGGCGGCACTTTTGATGGTGACCCCCTAAATTTCCAATTGCTCTAGCGGGAAAACGAAATGGACTATGATGCTCAAAATTTCAGGATTTTCTTATCTCATCCATGACGTGCTGCGGTGCACATCTCGAATGTTGACATGGAATGGCCCATATGCATCACTCCACGCATGCATGAGGTTTAGTGCACCTCCTTTAAACTATGCGCGCATTATGTGGCACAAATATTACGATGCAATCAGAGAGTGCACGTTACTGGTAAAATTTAGGTACAGATTGACTTCCAACTGTGAAACACATATTGGCATCCCAATAAAGACTTATTATCCTTTTTCAGTTTTGAAGGGGAGAGAAATGGGGGAGGGGGGTGAGAAAAACAAACAAATAAAACAAAGGTTCATCTAGAATTAAAGTTGAGTTGCATTTATAGGAGTATAAAAACTAAGGGTTACAGCATTGGTTTGTGATTTTTAGAGAAATAAGGCAAACCAACATTTTATCTGAATTTACTCTTACATAACTGAAAAGTTAGAAAAATCAAACTTATAGAATTAGCACACACAATAACTCACCAAGAATTCATGATTTTGAGAAAGTTTTCCAAATCACACAGGCAACACAGAACTCGCTCTTGGAATTGTTGTGTCTCAACCAAGTAACACTTCTTCAGCATTTTTGATTTCTCTGATGTTGCTGCAGTGTTAATGTTATACTGACATATCATTAAAAGGTCTACTTTTCCTACACGGCACGGCCAGAGGATCCCTGATTTTTATTATTACATAAGTTGTTATTTCAATACATGTAAAGACATTAACTGCTAAGCCAATCCAAGGGAATTACTTATTTCAATTAAAAAAAAAATCGCCATGACCAAATATTAATATTTAAAAAATAATTGCAATAGCAACTGACTGATACTGGCATGGTTTATGTATCCGATGTCAGCCTGTCAAATTACGCAGTCCAGTGTCCAAATGGTGAAGACACCTCACATACTTGAGGCTGTGGGTCCAATTCCCATGCAAAACATCTTTTCCTTTCTCTCTTGTTACTATGCAGTAGCGTACCGAGGCAGTCGATCCAGAGGGGGCAAATTTCCAAGTCATCCCGCCAGAGGGGGCAAATTTATAAATCGTCCCGGTGATTTGCTCCAATAAAATCTTAATTTGACAAAATGCGCGCATAGTGTGTGAAAATTGCCGAATTTACTTTAAATTTTGCCCAAATTTGGACTGAAATTGGTTAAATTTCCACGAAAAAAGAGGGATAAAATGCACATTTTGGCCCATATTGTCCCGCTTTTTTGAGCCCCCGCACCCCGGTCGGTACGCCACTGTTACTATGATAGTTAACTTCCAGATAAGTTTTTCTTGTTTGCTTAAATTAAAGGACAGAAGTCAGTTCTATACCATTACTCACATGTACACATTGGTAATGTACTTTCTTTCATATGTTGATGAGGGCAACACAAGACACTTTAAATTTTAAAACTAGAATCTTGAACAAAACTGTTGACACACTTTTGACACCCGACAGTCAAATTGTCCCCTCACCCCCAAACAAGGTTGAATCCAGAAATTCTGTTCCTGTGCACATGGCAATATCCAATGTTGATTGGTTGGGGAGGTGGAAGGAATTGCCTGTTAAGAAATGTTTCGTGTTTTTGGATCTAAAAGGTTAAATTTCAAACTTTCAAATAACATCAATTTGAAGAGCAAAATATCAAGTAGTGGGTCAACCAATTTTGTCCAAAATGAATGAGTCTAATATTAACACCTACCTGATACACTAACTTGCTATGAATCCAACGCATATCAAAATTCTTGTGTTGAAATCGTATCTTACACATATCACGATGAACTACGTTCAACTACCCCTCACAAATATGTGACAATTGTCTTATCTAGGCAAAATGTAGCTTGAAGATAGGTCACTAAACCACACCTGGTCACCACAGTGCACACCCAGTCATCAGGATGCTAACATCACTGTTTGGTCAGTTCTTGGATAATCCGAGTCCCCGTTTCCTGCAGTATGCACTCCCCCTGTCACAAGTCTAGTTCACAGCACTATTAGCAAGCTTTAAATAATCCATACCTATCTGTACTTCTTTCAGCAGAACATCAGCAAAAGCTTTTGTTGCTGACAACTACCTTATTATAATGAGCCATGCAGCTCATGGGAGCTTCTTTCATTTATTTTAATATTGCCAGAACGAAGTAAAAAAAAATCTGATTCTTTTTAGATAAATGGTTTCTTCTAAGTTTATTACCCAAGAGTCTAGACCCTGTAGTCACAAATTGTGCCAAGTCACAGCCAAAAATTGGGTTATCAGGTGGTAGTGATATTTTCTTACTGAGTATATAACAGAGTGATGTTAAAAGGAGTAAAATTTCAAACCCGAAACACCTATAAATCACGTTATGTTATGCATCATATTTAGCCAATAGTCTGTTATGATTCATTGCAGGTTCTGCTCTGGCTTGCCTTAATTTAAAAGTCCCAATACCTAATGAACACCTTAAACAAGACATACACACAACACACCCAGAACGTGACATTTGAGAAACTATAAAGTTAAGAGACTTCATGACAGACCGATTATTTTGATGTTTGTGAAGTGTCTTTTAAAGGTGCATTTCACGATCCTAGTACCTTCATTTTGTTTTATAGTTAACTAGATATCATCAAGAAAAGTTTATTTCCAAAATTTAAGTTGATTCTGACAGTGCATTTTGATGTCATGAGGGAATGTTCACATATCACACTGCCCCATAGGCCACTGTGCTGTGGTTTCTGTTTATGGACAGAAAATACAAAATTACAAATTTCTTCTAAAGTAGATTGAATCTGCACATAATTTCGATTAAACACACTTGCTATACTTAGGCCAGCAATTTAGTGCAATGTTGTTCCATAGAAGTGACAGATTCTGTACCTGTAATTTGCCCAAGTGCCTAAAATACAAACTTTTAAAAATCTTTGATAAGTTCCCTGAAGTCATCTGCCATCTGTCAAAGCACATGCATTCTGATTGGCTGGAATATAATTCTGGTTGGGACAGTATTCCTTTATAATTGTAGTTGACCACACAGAGTGCATGGACAATATTGGACTGTATTAATTGGAAAAACGCTGATGGTTGCTACCATAAAATCACCAAATATACCTTAACAACAGTTACACCATGTGTCTACTCTGATTTTAAAGTGGCAGACCTTGGAAGCAACAGCTAGTGTTTGACCAGTTTAAGACAGAATTCCAAACACATTAGAGCCAACCAAATATTCTCACGTTACCATAAGTTCTCAATTACACAGAAAATGAATAACGAATATATAGTGATAATACAAGCCGACGTCCAAAATATTTAATTGATCGTGATTCGGCACAAAGGCCAACAGGGACTTGAAATGTCATTGACAACACAAGGAAGTCGGTGGCCAATCTAGAGGACTGCATCTACGGAGGCGGGCTAAGTTGTGATTGGCCAAAATGTGCTGCATAGCCTTTTATGATACGGATAAGGACCTAGCCTAGTGCATTCGACAGGATAATCGCACGCGACAGTATGGGTCAGGTTGCAGGCAGCACGAGAAAGCGGAAGGCTCGGAGTGACTGCCTGCACGGACCAAAGACGGTCAATGCAATTATCCTGCGAATGCACTGAGGCGTTCCTTATCCGTCATATACTTTGAGAAAACAATAGTATCAAATCATTACATAACATTAAAATTAACGTAAAAAAAAAAACCAAAAAACATTAATTTTAACAATAAATTAAAAACACTTCTATACTCCAAAATGTCCAAAGTTATTCTCTATAAATAGTGCCAAAAAGACCTTGAAGCAATTCATTGTTGATTAGTTTGTTTTGAAAATGATCTGGACGTGCGAGAAAAATCAGACTCTCTAGGACGCTTAGAGTGGCTAATATTTTCTCGCACCTCCCTGGCAAGTTCAAAACAAACGCCATTAGTGATGAAACGCGTCAAGGAAATTGAAAGATACACTTTTCGCACTGCCCTTACGTTTTCCAAAAACAAACCCATAAGTGACGATTTGCATTAAATGCCATATGAATTTTCTTCTACCAATTCAATGCCCACGGTTCTTAGATGTTAAAGAACCAACGCAGACATGTATGTACAAAAAATGACTGGCTTTCGCGTTGAAAACGATTTTGTGGAATTTTGGGTTCATTGAGGACACTAATTCTCATGGGCCATACTATTAATAGAAACATGCTATAGTCCCAATTTATATACCTCCGTGCATATGATGTCATAACCTTGGCACAGCTTTACGCACGCGTCATTGTATGCCATCTTTGTGCGTCGAGTGTAAAAACGCCGTCGCTTTAATCCAGCGCGTGCGGTTTACTGGTGCGCCCATCAAACTCCGCGCTTACGTCACTGCACAGAGGAAAGGGACGTTCCAAGTCGAGCAGCTAAACTTTCTGAAGGCTTTCTAATTTGACAAATTAAGAAAATAATGAATTTTATATTTAAGATCACTATTTAATGTCAAACGTTCTTCCTTTGAAGAGTACAAAAAAGCTTTTTCTTCTTGTTAATTAAGATATACGCGATTCGGAATACGAAACAGTACAAACACATTATTTGGTGGTGCTGGTCTGCGATGTGGAATTCAACTAATCTTTCAAAGATAAACCATTTTTTTCAACACAATAATTTAAAGTTAGACTGACCAACCATCGATTCTAGATACTAAGCTTTTAGAGGGTATATATATGATGCAGGCATGTTACCTGATATTGGGCTTAAGTCGATATCAAATGATTGACGGTATGTCTAGTAGCTAATAGGAGTCGTGACTTGTGGTGACCCCCTCGTGGCATTAATCTGATGACCTGTGCATTTCTGATGACCCGTGCATTATCTGATGACCTGGCATTATCTGACAGAGCCCAGTGCATTCTTGAAAATAATGCACGCGAAACAATAGAGATAATCTAACACGAGACGTATATAGAGGCATAGCCCTCTAGTGCCCCCTACCACAAATGAGTGACTGTGATAAACACTAACCTTCACATGACCCTGGTACCGAGTCCGTGGAGTCCTGGAGATATGGATCATTCCTTTACCCAATGAAAAGAGAGAAACTTTTCAAAGAAAGAAAACATATTTTACACTTCTGGTGTGTGGATTATACATCAATAAATGGATATAATTGTGGTTATAATGATAAGTACACTGTATTTTATCCTTGTTACCCGTTTCAAATTCCCAGGGACCATTCTATTTTACTTGCGTGTTCAGCAGAGCAACGTAACAGGGTTAGAGTTGACAGATTTTTTATCATTCCGAGCCTACGGTCTGAATACACAGAAGGTATGATTTCAGTTTTGACCTATTTTTCAAGTTGTGGCTATTTTTCTTAGCTCGTGTCTAATGAATAGACATTTTAGAAATTGGTTGGTCAACTTGTTTCATTTCATGATAACATCACAGGGTTCAATGCAACAAAAAAATAAGGGAAGGGAGGGAACAATTTCAGGCAAAGGATGGTTCATTTATAACATATACGGTTCACACCTGCAACACACCTGTAGCATTTAAACTATGAGAATTAGGGTTTCATCTCTTCAGTTTTTCAAAGTTCTCCCCACCTTTGTCTAAGGCCAGTGTGTGATGGTCTTCTTCGGGTATCGTCACAGGGCACTGATGAATGGCTCTTTCAAAGGTACTCTGCCAATAATTTAAGTCCTGCAAAGTTCAGCTTTTAGTTTCAGCCTTGGAAAGAAGCCAAAAATCACATGGTAACAGATCCGAGGTACAGGCAAGATACGGATACCGTTTGCTTCTCCAAAGTCTTGCAAGAGCAGACCTCTCTGTGCTGGAGCAGTGTCATGATGCAGAAAAATGTACAACATTCCTGCCTTATTGTAAAAACCTTTGAATAATAGTACCTTCCAGAACTGAGGAACCCTTTCATGCCTTCTCACTCTTACATTGTCACCAGGTCTGAACCACCTTCTCTATATAAAGCGCATGTCACCCAAGTAACAGAAGCTTTTTTTACATTCTCGAATTTCACTCATCTCTGAGACCACATTAGCACTAGAAGGTGGCAGCCATAGTGGTCAATGCATAATACACTGAATGGAGTCCACGCCAATCCCTTTCTTCCACAGTTCAAAGGACTACTTTCCATTTTTGATTTCCTAACTTTGCCATATGCTTTACCACTTGTCATTATCCAGCACCTTCAGACTTTTCCTCCATACATTTCTTCTACTTATTCATTTTAGCCCTTCAGTTCATCCATACTCCGCAACATCTTCCGCATCAAGCACCTTCCTAACAATCTCAATCAGTACCTCCCATCACAGGTACAATATCCATGGGCTTCGTACTGATCCCCTTGCACTCCACCTTCCAAAACTCTATATCCTTTTTCCTTACAAATGTCCTTCTCATACAGAGCCAATACTGTTTTAATCAACCATTCTTCCACCACCAACTTCCTCACTGCTTATATCACTTATTTCTGTGCAACTCCATCAAAGCTTTTTCAAATCAACAAGACAAGTACAGCATATTTCTCTTCACCCTACACTCCTCCTGCAGTTGCCTTACAATTGCCTGGCCTGATATTTCAACAAAATTAATGGATTACTCATAATACATAGTGATAATTGCCCCGTTTGAATAGGTTTTAGTAAGATATTGCGGGGGGATAATTTTCTTTCGATGGCATGTGGCAGGTTTGCTGTTAACATGTCACTTGCATGTTTCTCACAGGCTTTACACTCCTGCTAATCACGGATTACCCTACAAGTTTGAAACACCACCCCTCTAGCATGGCCCTGATGTGTAATGTAATGCCCCTAGTCACATCCCCTGGAAAATGTCACTCATACTACACTAGACCTCCAACCCTTCCTGAAAAAAAAATTTTACCAGGAAATGTTTAAAATAAATGAAGATGTTAGATTCCACTTTTCTGAAAGTTGACTTTGGATTAGGAAAACAAAAGTTTCCAATCCATTTGCTGCACTGAAATTAGCCATAAACTACAATAAGGAGGTTATTTAGATCCTAAATGTCCACAATGGTTGTAACCAACTAC
>JAMKCH010059370.1:0-40671 GCA_023653785.1 Ophioderma brevispina | reverse complement strand
ATGAGTGGCGTCTAATGATTATTTGTCTTATTGCTTTATAACATTAGCCACGTCAGGCTTCTTTTATGAATAGAATTTCAGCTGAGGATATTATTTATTTTTTTTACACACACACACATCCTCTTCAGAAAATAGTACCAATTAAAATGATAATATAGTCCTTCAAGACTTATTTCTCAGAATAAGAAATTGTAAATTTTTGGTCGCTGTTGGTGAGTTGACAGTAACATAATGTACATTTTATGATTTGCATTAGCAAGCTCAAATCAATTCACTAGCTTTATATTTCATAAAATACAATTTGAGTCTAGCGCAGGTTTACCAGGCAGGCCTCGGGACTTCCCAGCCGTGCTGCTTACAGTCATGTATTGCCCATATCGTTCACCGCTAGGGCCAGGGTTTACCCAGGGGGGCTACGGAAATTTTCCATGCTATGTTCAAACAGAAATATGCATCTAATCCTAGGATATGACAAATACAAAACATCTATACCAATATTGACACCTCAGGGACGGTTACCCGGGGGGCACGGAATTTTCCTGCTATTGTTCACGTGGTAAAATCACAAAATTGCATTAATCCTAGTATATGACGATACAAGGGGGTAGTAGGAGTGTAGAACCTTTTCAGCTCCTGATGCGAATGTACATGTATCGTCGCTTGCTTAATGAGTTTGGAATAAAAACTCTCTCCTCAGTGGATTGAACTGCACGCAAATTTTGGAGTTCCATTATCTCACTTTCTTGTCTGGGGACATTGATTGATATATTGTTGTGTAAAGTAAATGGTTTTGAACAAACCTTACTCACAAATGTCTTGTCATTAGTAATTAATTAAAAATAGAAACCTAGAGAAGGCGCACTTCAATAGTTCCCGCTGTGGCGACGTCAACATGACTTCACTGTACTTCTTAGATCCAATCCGCTGCATAATTATCTTCTTATACAGTTGATTTTAGCCTAGGTGGAAATAGGTGGGACGCCACCACGGCCCAAGCTTTATTAAAACGGAGCACTTTCCAGGGATGTTATTTCTTTAAATAATTTCACTAACACAGGACTCTTGGTAAAGAATACAGATGACATGTAACAAATGACTAAAACCAACTTAGGTTGGATAAATAGGGGGTTACGTTTAAAGCAATGGGCAATATTCCAAAACGATGAAACCTCATAATGTCGGCCATGTGTTAGAGGAACGGACGGATACAAGATATTTTAGTTATAATTTGGTTATTATTTGGATATGTTGTCTTGAAAAACTAGGTGTAGACACAAAAAGCAGGCTAATATCATTTTGAACCCAAATAGTAAGAAAGTGCGATTTTGTGCAAATTGGCGCCCTCATATTGGAAAATAAAATGGTTGACCACCCAGATATCAAAAAGATAATGTTATTATTTGGATTCATGACCTTGAAAACATAGGTATAGACACAAAAATAAAAGTTTCTATCGGTGTTATTAACAGAGATTATAAGACTTTGAAAATAAGAATGGAGGCCATTTTGAAAAAATGACCACAATGGTCGCCACAGGTCGAATTCAGCTGGGTAGGTCTCGTTTTGAAATGGTGAGTTATGGTCCATATTAACTGTGTGCCCAAAGGTATCATTCGATCACAAAGTGCACATTTTTGCCTCCAGAAGGGCCTTAATACTCTGGACTAATGGTTGTGCAGAGCGCAATCAGCGGCCATTTGTGAAAGCGCTTAGACGCCAATAGCATAAGGCGCTATGTAAATCTCTGCTATCTATTATTATTATATAATATCCGATCCCGTGTTCTTTCAATTCAACGAACACATTCCCTTTATCTGACAAAGCAAAATTTAGTCCAACAAATCACATAGGTACGTACTATGAATATATAAATGAAAGGGACATAATGGCATGACATCATAGGCCATAAAGAGAAATGCGGGTACTGCAGCCTTATTAAACCTATAGAAAAAAAAAAGTTGTCGCCCGCATGCTGCGTATACACTCGAAACGGCCCCCTGTATTATCGCGCATGCTGAATAGCAGTTTTAGAGTGTATGAGAGGGTGTTTATGTTTTGAAAGTAGGCAAACGGTGTGAAGTTCATAACCTTTTAGATAATTCGCTCAGGTGAAAAAGGAAGTGAGGATGGTTATTCAAGATTCAACTGACGACCCAGTGCAGCACTAATTCTACAAAAGTCTCAGTTCAGTAGCCTTGGATGGGCACATGTTAGCAACCGCCTGACATGCTCTCTCATGGGTATCACTACTAAAATACAAGTGGTGTATTTGCTGCAATATACTGGTGAATGAAAGCTTTTGAACTGCGCCATGGGGAATTGAGAGTTCTGTTGGACATTTGGTTACAAATCACTGACTACATGTGCTCTTTATGATTTACAGGGTCAATGAACATTGGTACTTGCCCCAAAGTCTAAACGTGATGGAATCTAGTAAAAAATATTTGAATAAAAAACGTCATCTATATTAGGCACTATTTTGATTGGTTACTTGGTCAGGTAATATCATGTAATGAGCAAATCAGACATATTTTAAGAAATATTGGTATGGTTTTACCAAAGAGATAAAGTAAGCACTATTTTTGTTGGTTACTCAGAGCCGTATCTCGTTGGTGTCCCGTATGAGCCAATCAGACAAAGTGTATTATACAGAGTGAATCCAAAAGCAATTTGCATCAAAACAACAAATTGGACCTGGTCTGTTAACTGTGACGCAGTTGATCTTTTTACTGTTATTTCCGGCTTTCTATGCTGAAAAATGAAGGTTTTTTTGAAAAAACATGTAGATATGAAAGCTTTTCGCTACTGATCCATTTTTTACCCCATTCCATGGATTTACACCATTAACGGTGTTTTGTTGGTTCATATTTTGTCTGATATTATCAGATTCAGATTATTAATTTTAACATTGTAGCTCATTTTAAACTTCAAAGGTCAAATATTACCTGGTCCAATTTTAAAAACAATCAGCCCCTTTTCAATAACTTTATCCTCTTAGTTTAGTTTCAAGTAGCCCAAGACCATTGCCATAAGCTGATAATTCTCACATTCAAATGTATAAATCGATATTGAAGAAGACTTAAAGAAACCCTGGACATTTGAAAAATAGTGCGCACTCTAATAATTCAAAATTGATATTTTTGCATGGTTACACACTTTTATATCCATTAGCCCCTCACCTGAAATTTACGCCCAATAATCAGAGCGCTTAGGAAAACATAACGATTTTGTAATTTCCCGAACGACATTAATAATTCATGCAGACACGCGGAAATTGCGTGTAACACAAGTAACGCACACCAGAATTGATTCTCACACGCATGAACTTTTTTTTGACTAATCTTTGACCTTTGTGTTTTTAATATCAATGAGTTCGAGTCTATTGATAATTCATGTAATAGACACTTTTGTTTTATTAAAGTTTACGGTACCTTTAAAGTTAGCCTTATGAAAATTACCTAATGTCCCTCTCTGCGTTTGGGTATGTTATTTTTATGTGTAAAATATATTCTATTCTTCCCCAATGGCTAGACTATCACTTGCGAACCAATTGAAGAAATTTCTTATTTCTTTAAAACTACTTAAATTAAAAAAAAAAAAAAAAAAAAAAAAAAACTGAATGACTTTGTGTGCGGGCCCTTTTATGGCATAACTACGTACGCGAAATTTTGATGACTTTTTGAGATAAAGTTATTTCTGGGCAATTTGGGGCGCTGCTTCAGTTCACAAGTCTTACACGACGTGCCAGAAATGGCTTCCATTTCGAATAGCACATCTAACTTGGTTGCTTTTTAACCATTCTGAAGGTACTTTTTTCCGGCAAAAACTGCGTAATCTCTTAGTTACGTGTCATTTTCTCTCAAAACGCCTTATATTTCATGGCCAAAAACTACGTAACTCAGAGATACGTAGTTTTTGGCCAACAAATATCCTATGAGTGCCCGGTCTTTTGTCTATACACATAACTGGACTACAGATCAAACAAAAGAAGCAAAGAAGCAAGCTAAAAATGTTGTAGATAACACATATCAAGAATTATAATTTCTTTTGTAAAGTATATTTTGTATTCAAACCATTGAAATATAGCATGTGTACTTTGCGATAACTACTGGGTTTTCCTTCCCTAAATTTATATGGCAAAACTACGTACTTAGACAAATTATGTGTAATTTCTGAATGGTTTAAATCATTCAAACCCTCAAAATTTGATGGATATACGAATGAATTATAAATATATTAAATGTATTCAATTCAGAGCTATTTTTTATGTGTAAGAAAATGCAAACGGCAAACTTTAAAGGTAAATAATCAAAGGTAAAGGCCGATTTTTGAGATACGTATTTTGCCATACCCTCGTCTACTGAGCCATTTTTGTAACCTAAACTCCCGAAGGGGGGTGGTTACAACCCCCTTTGTTTTCCGTTACTGAACACCCGATTACTGTAAATTTGCTACCAATGGATAGCTAGGGTTTCTCTTTCCATTGGGGGGGGGGGTAAAACCAAAATAAGTACTAAACAAGCCCATTAGACGTCAGCATGACGCTATGTTTGCGGAAGTACGAAAATATTACTGAATATAGGGTGGAAAATGCATTGATATTTCGCAATTTTAGTAAGCGACTCAAACACCTTATTAAAGCGCTCTCAAATGCTGTCATTATATGCTAGTCATTTCCCATCAAGTCGAGTCAAAAACCGCATGAAAATCTGATTTCCTAACCTGTTTGGGGAAAAAATTGAATTTTGTCACTGTGTGTGTCTATGGGAATAGAGGCATTTTTTGCTGATATGTCGAACTTTACTATCTCTTTCCGGAGAGGGGGTTGGTTTACCCCCACCCCCCCATCCGTCACTTATAGATCCCCTGTAATCTTACCTATACCCCGTGATGTTTTTTTTTGGATAAAAAGGAGCGGAACATGTCCAACTGGCATTACATTAAATAATTTGGCACCAAAAAAGGGTTTTTATAGCAAGCCGGGGGGAAAAACCGAAGGGGGGGGGGTGGTAACCACCCCCCCCCCCCTCGTTAGACGGAGGGTTTAAAAAAAACAGTGGGTTTATTGGTGCAATCTCGTTTATATCAAAAGCCAAAAACTTTATCTGTATCAGATTTTGTTTTAAAAACACGTCAATGTCAATTCAATGAAAGTTACATCGATCAACAGTTGATCCATATTCTTTTTACCATTTCATTTGTGCAATATTTTATACAAACAATTGTAGAAAAATTTACAGGCTTTAAATATGTTATTGGTTTGAAAAGAATGTTTTTGTTATTACTTTTACCCTCGTCTTACCAGCACTTTTTGTAACACGTTACAAAGGGGATGGTGGTTACCACCCCCTCGAGAATATACAGCACCCAATGCTATGATTTTTGATACGCAATGGATAGCTAAGGTCCTCCTCTTCCATTGATACCAAAATAGTACGCAAAATACCTAGTATGGCGTCACAATGACGTCATCAAAACCGCGAATCGGCCAAATTGGCATTTCCACTGAAAATAGGCGAAAATCCAATTTTGCGCTTAAAAAAAAAAAAATCCAGGAATATGGATTTTCATGCGGTTTTCAGCTCTAAATTATGGCATTTGGCTAGTTTTTAATAAACCTAGAGTTTTAGAAGCCATACTGTGCATAAATTTTTCAAAACTGCACCATAAAACATCATTGGGGGGCAACCACCCCCCCCATAACCCTTCTTTAACCCTTCGACTTTGACGGCTACCCATAACCCGGTGAAGGTGCTACCATTCCAGCATTCTTTTCGCTAAAAGACCGGAAGGATGAGATAACGATTACCTAGAAGCTTTTTGCCGAAATTTAGCATTTTAGCGCACCCGGAGCGAAGTTTCACTAGGGGGTGGTAATGCCCCCGCCCCCCACCCCTTGGTAGAGAGGGTAAACAAAACATGCGGGCAGTTCCACAATAAACCGACTTTTACGAAGAATATCATTGATAATACGAGTGAGGTATTTATTCATTTACACAAAACTTTGGCTGATACTGTGTAAACTTCCATGGAATTGGAGAAAATGTATCATCCTCAAAACTTTCATATCTACCCCCCACGATACCTTCATTTCTTTTCTCTTCACCAATTCGCCTCTTCATTTTTTCAGCACAGAAAGTAAAATGCAGATCATGAAACATCAACTGCATCCAGTTGAGTAAACGGCGGGTTAATTGTGTCTTTCATGCAACAATTGTTTTTTATTCACTCTGAAAATACATAATACCTTTGTCTGATTGGCTCATTACTGGACACAGCATGAGATAACCCTCCGATTAACCATCAAAATAGTGCTTCTTTATCTCTGTAGGTGGTAGTGCCCGAGGGTTAACCCGTTTGTTCTCAGCATGTTACTACAAAAAAATAAGCATTTTCATGCCATATTCTAATCAGTTGGCATAATGCATTGACATTGAGTACAAACAAGAGATAATTTGAGGGAAGCCATGCATCTCACAATCCACCGACTTAAAGCGTTACACTTATCCAGTAATGTACAAGGCAAGGGTAAAGTAACGCGCCCTTGTATAATGTTGTGTACTTACAGAATATAAGGAGTCTCCCCGGAGTCTGTTGGGTTGATAGGTGTTTTGTCACAACTGGTAGGGCGTGGAGACTGGAAGCTACTCAGTGGCGTATCCCTGGGGGGGGGGGCAAAGGGGACGCTTGTCCCCCGGGTAGCCAAAGGGCGCCAAAAGAAGGAAGAGAAAAAGAAGGAAAGGAGAAAAAACAATGGAAAGGCAAGGGAAGAAGGGAGAAAGGGAAGTGACAGAGGGAAGGAAACGAAAGAAAATTAGACCCGGGAATGGGATGGAAAGGAAAAGAAAAAGTAAAATAAAAATTGGAAGTGAAACTAAAGGGTAATAGATGAAAGCTTATTGCGAAAAAGGAGAATCTGTAATTGTAAACTAGGTATCGCTCAAAATTATGGCTAAAATGTGCAACTAAAATGAGAAAATTAACCTCTAAATAGTTAAATGAAGGGCGCCAAAAAATAATAGCGATAAACAACGAAGGGTGGTGAAATAGTTGGAAATAAAAGTGAACTAAGACCAATAAAAAGGTGCAGCAAAATGATAAAGAAAAAAAACGTAAAAAATCAATGGGCTTGGCCAAAAAATTAACAATGGTTAGAAAAATTTTAAGGAATTAAAGGGGCGCTAAAATATCAAAGTTTGGAGCTAACGAAAAATAAGGGCGTCACAAACTGAAACAAATGATGAGCGGTTGCAAATAGTTTAAGGAAAAGGACTCCAAAGATGGGCAAAGGAAATTGATTTTTTAAAGGAATTCCATTATTAATTAATAATTAAAACAAACAAAGAACAAAAAGGAAAAGGAGGGTAAAAAAAATTAAAGGGGCGGCGAAAAACAAAGCCAACTGAAACTGGCCAAGAACCGGATATAGAAATCAAATAAAGGGGCGTCAAAACAGAAAAGCTCGGAAAGGCATGAATTGTCCCACTTTATAGTGGCGACTAGGGGTAATCTGAGGGGGGCCCTGCCTGAGACAATATTTTGGGGACCCTGTCCAGCGTTTGCTGAGAACTCGTTAACTCCGCCACTGGGGGGGGGGGGGGGGGTTGCCTACAAACTGTCCATTTGCGACACAATTTTCAAGAATTTTCCGGCTCGCTGCGTTCGCCGATTAACTTTATTTCTGTGATATGTAGGCCATGGAATTGGTATTTAGTTTTCCAGTTACCCGCCCGCCCGAATTTTCATTTTTTTTGTCAAAACTTCATTATTTTTAAAGGTTCATCTTTTTGCAAATTTCCCTTAAATACAGATCAATACATAATTTTCAGCTTCTCAAAATATCATGCATGTCATTCTGATATTTTTACCATATTTTTGTGGCTGAGGGGGTTACTTAGTGGTTAATAATGAAAATTTTAGATTTCCTTCCCTACCAATGCTCCTGAACATACTCTGCGATCGAGTTTACAATATTCATCTGAAAAAATTGTTGATTTTTTAAAATGAATATTACAAAAGTATCTAACGTTATAAAGTCTGATGGTAGATATATGAATTTAGGTTTAGAGGACAATACCATCTATAACCAATTTATATTAAACTTGAAAATAATATAATGAAATAGTGCCTCCTCCCTTTTTTTTCGAACGTCAACCGGAAACTACATCCCATTCCATTGGGCCTTAGCATATTCAAGAAGAACGTGGAATGGGCCGGGGGGGTGGCACTCAACTTTTTTCAAGGTAGGGATGTTGCGTCCCTATTTCCGAACGGATTTTGTCTCCGAAAGATAGGGGCTTGGGAACTGAAATTTTGAGAATTTGCAGGCTTGGGAGCTAAATTTGGCTAAAAAAAGTCAGCTTATGAACCAAAATTTTCTGAAAGTGACCTTAAGACTTAATATGCTTCCAACTGGGGGGGTCTTGGGAACTGCTGCTGGAGAGACGCGAAAGGGGGTCTTAAGGGCCGCAACATACCCGTAGTGCCCCCGTGGATGGGTGGCCATTTTCAATTTTCCACAGGGGCGCCAAATGTTCCTCCTCAGTCATCCATGTTGCCCCCCGGGGGTAAGGTTCCTTCTGGATGCCCTCTGCTACTGAAGCAACTCTTGCGCTGACTAAAGATCTAAATCTCCAGGTTCTATCCATTATAACTTAGAAAAATTATTGTTCCTAGAAAAGAACAATGCTACATAGTGCGAGAACGCGCGTTTGTTATTTCCCATTTAAATTGTTGTGATCACGAACGGAAGAAATAAATTCAAGGCTCTTTCGATTATAACTTAGAAGAATAACAATGTTCCTGGGAAAATGAACTTTACAACATTAGTGCGAGAACATCGCGTTATGTTAATCACCTGTGGAAGTGCTATGGTAATAAAAACGAAGAAATAATATATTCAAATTCATAGGCTTACTTTACACCAAGTGAGCCCACACTCATGATAACATTTTATTGGTGTTGTTTTTACGCAAAAAACTGGCCTAGATTGCGGCGTGTCCAATTTATTGTGCTTACGTTCAAAATCGAATGTTACTTTTCCTGTTCATTTCATTGGCTTTCAATTAATTCTAGCTCTACAAACTACTCTATTCTTTCAGAAAACGAACTTGTTCATTTTGATTTCAAAACATTTCACACTTCTGCTTTTTTTTTCGAATAATCATGGCAAACTGCATCGAAGGGCGGAATTACCCCTTAGAGCATGGCTCAAAATATATTTTGCAAATTAGTTGCCGGAAAATAATACCTTTCTGTTATGCTTTTTTTGTTTGACGTCAATTGGAGCTTCCGTTTCTCAAAAGTTATGGTCGAAAAATGTAACTTCCGTAAATGAAAATTTCCTCTGTTTTCTTATGTATTTTATTGTTTTTTTCTCAAGCTATGATATTTAATTTTTCCACTTTAAAAACTCAGATCTCAAAAAGTAAATGAGCTTTTGATCTTTAACTTCCACGATTATTTGTGAAAATTCAAGCCGTCTTCTAATTGAATATAAAATATAATGTGTATTTTAACATATTGTTAAAATTCACTTTAGAAATATCCCACTGTTTTTTAAGTTTTAAAGTTTATTATTAGAACTGCTCTTCGCCTTTCATGGCTATGGCCTGCCGCACAGCGCCTTGAGCACGTTTACTTGCGGCATCCCATGAAAGGCGAAGAGCATTTCAAAAAAAAAAAACTTAAAAACAGGTGTAATCTAGACTAAGTCGCCGCTATCCTCTAAGTGAATTTAACAATAATGTATTGTGGTGTCCAGGATTTCTCAAAATACGTTTATCTTAGAGAGATGGGATTAAAAAGTAAATTAAGTAATTAAAATACCTCTCTTGTAACGGCCTCATACATAAATGTCGTATGGAACCCTGTGCCAAAAAGGATTATACACCGGTGGAAATGATCCGCACCAAGCTGTATGTTTGTCCTCGAAGGGCGACTCCCTTGTTTGAGAGGTGTCGCTGAGAGCCGCAAGACAAGACCAGTTGCCATCAACCCACTTACTATCTTACTCCAGAGGTGTTAAAAATCCCATAATGCATTGCAATATGCCTATATGTACTGTACAAACCCATGTCATTTACTTAGGGATCAAAAGTGTCCACAAGTTTAAGAACCACAAGAACCACAGGACATTTCATGATCATGCAAAAATTCCCTAAGTACAAAACTGTTAAAAATGTTCCTAATTTTACCAGGCTTTACCGTTTAAATTACTGTCCAACCACATATTTCATAAATCTTCACACGCTTGTTACCTATACCTAACATAAAATTACAATTTTCGGAGCGAAAATGTAACTAAACGTGGTTAGGAAATATACACCCATTTTGAAAAAATAGTATTAATACGCAGCCCTTCATTATATTTTCCCGTAATAGTACTCTTTTTTAACATACTTGTTTTTAACACTTAAGTGCCTAAGGGGGGGGGGGGGGGTTCCATAGTACCCAAGATTTGTTTTTCGACGATTTCTCCTCGTGAACAATATTTTCGAACTCTAATTTTTGTAATTTTGTGCAACTTTATATCGATGCGCTCTTTTCATAAAAAAATTACTAAAATTTCTCGCCTGTTAATGAATAATTAGCTTGGTTCCCAGGAACACGCCCCCCAACCCCCCGGAATAAACCGTCAAGACACAGACCCCACGCGCCACAACCCACGGCGGCCCACCCGCCGGTCACCAGTCCCAACAGGGGTCTGGTCTGGCGAACGACGCGACCGGCCGCAACCGGCAGGGGCCCAAGTATCACATGCCGGTAAGGCTTAATTCGGATACAAGACTAACAGCCGGGGACTTTGCCCGCATGTCTCAGAGGAAGCGACTGCCCAAAGTACGCTAACCAAAAGGGTAGTGGGGAAACTCGAAGCGCCCTGGGGGTGCAACCGGGGGAGCACGCGTACAGGCCGGAGGCGCGAGGCGGCCCCCCCCCCCTTAGCACCAACTGGGAGTGTGATTTTTGAAAATAAAATTAGCAAACCCAGTTGTCCAGAAATATTTTTTCTGCTATATGTAATGTTCATAATGTCATTAACCAACATTAATTACATTATCAGAAAAAATAATTAAAAACCCTTATGTGCTGAAAAAGAAGCTATTCCATCATCGTGGAACTGGGCGCGCCGTGCTATACAAACTTGGCACCTCGACTGCCCCCACAAAAAAGACAAGAATGTACAAATGGTAATGTTTGTGTTTAATATATGTAAATTGGTCCTTCTCGAGCAATATAAACATCAAAATGATTTGCAATGTGCATTATCGCGTGGAAGCCGGGTCGCGGAAACATCATACTACTTTTGGACCGATTTTGACGCATTTCAAAAACAATGATTTGCCCCTAATTTCCGACGATACACCGGAACTCTTTATATTGCAAATGTGGCCTCTCTTATGCCCCCTCAATGTGGTATGAGTTTTTCCCCTCGGGAAAGTGGTTTCCTTGGTGGTGTTCCATGGAACCGCCCCCCCCCCCCGTACTTAGGGACCAACGTGAGTAAAACACCTTAGGCACTCAGTGTTTTAATGTAGAATATGAATTCTCTGAACATCGTTTTTACCTAGAAAATGTGTTAAATATCCGCTCGTATTAACGTCATAAAAAATCAAATCTTATTTTCCCTTCATTTTTAAACATAGTTTGAAAACTTCTTGTAAAACTCGATTCCTCCTCTTTTTGTTATATTTTCGTTTAATTTGGAAAAATAGTCACAAAATATATATATTTAATTTTAGCATCTGATATCTGTAAAGTCCTATAGTGGTGAGTGGATAGGTTTAGGACTGGTCTCTTAGGCCCCGGTTAATCTATGTAAGGTACTTTGTATTGTCTTGATTTTCTCATATGATGATAAAGTAATTGATGACAAAATTAGATATATACATTACCATATAAAACACTAGGTATAAACTTGTTTAATAAGTTTTTTACGTTCTGCACGTTGTGAGTCCAGCTGCCAGTCAATCCCTGTTTTTTTACAGTTTTTTTTAACAATGTACTAACGCTTTGTGGGCTAAAAAAACGAGGCGTCAAAGTCAATGTTTTTAGTGGAATCACAATTGGAGGTAAATTTCCCAAACTATGCATTGTGGGGCAGGAGGGTCCGTAGCCAGGGGGGGGGGGGGGGGTGCGGGGGGTTGCGACGTCACCCCCCCGCCCCCAAAAAAACATGACAAAGGTCCGCTTTATGTGTTGAAGGTCCGCTTTATGATGTTTAAGGTCCGCTTTGTAATGTTCAAGTTTGCCGCCTGTCTAAAAGCAGTTGTTTTAAAGGCTGTGGCATGGTATAATGAATGAAAATCAGCGTTTAATACTAATTGCTTTACGCCGTTCTGTTGTTATTATACTGTTTTTGTCAACGATGCGAGGATGTCCTCCGTTACTCCCCCTTCCTCCCCCCCCCCCCTCACCCCGCCTTCAGAATTTTTGGAGACGACGGTGAAAAAAATTGGGGCAACCGGCGAGCGCAATCGAGCCCGAAAAATTGCTTTGTTGGTACGCAAACGTGCACTTCGGCCAAACCGCCCCGCCCGTTCCGCACCCCCCCACATAAATGTCCTGGCTACGGGCCTGATTGTGGGATTTGACTCAATACACCCGCTGATCTTACCCCCATAACCCCCATCTATCACCAGAAATTTACTATCCAAATCAGTACCGATATAATTTACACACCGTCTAACGGTACCACAACTCTTTCTTTCTCCGCACCGTTATTTGGTGGTATGCTAGACTCAGTTCTAGTCCCTATATTGTTATAATATGGGACCGGGAAAGGGCCCATAGACGTCTGTGGCGAAAATGTTGGAAGGAAAAAACTCAAATTATCAAGTTTGTGATCCTGATTTCATCTTAATGTATTTGTACTTATTAAAACATCACTCGATTGAAAACAAATCAGAATGAATATTGCATTTAAAGGCTCAAAATGCCAGCGAAACAGCAAATGGTTTCAGAATTCTCACCTTTGGAAGGGTGACAAATTCCCACCGGGGAGATAAAGTCACTTCGCTTTTTTCCGATCAAAACACAAATTACAGTTTTAAAGGCAGCATTACAAGAGAAACAACTCGCCATCCAACGCTGACTATATGTTTTAATTAAATTTTGAAATACAACTGTACATTTAACTTTCTAAATTTTAGAATTTTTTAAATTAAGAATTTCCTCACCAAATATCGTTACGGAACCGTGATACCCTGGCTAGTGGAAATGCCCTCCTGGGACAATTAGTACGAACAATTAATGATTAACCCAGAACATTGCAACGGAATCAATGTCTCCAGAATTATTTTGAGAAAATGTTATGAACACATATTAAAATTTACCAAAACGTGGAATAAAGCAGGTTTCCTTTTTTTTTTGGGGGGGGGGGGGTACACATGGTAAAAAATGGAAATGGACCGAAATGCGTCGCAATGTAGACCATCATTCTGATCATCATTTCAAGAATGTATTTTCTGGGTGGCTAGGGTAAAGTTTATCAGGGATCAAAATTGGAATGGCGAAAACGGATCAAGGATTTAAAAAATATCGTTTGCCGGCCGTTATGATGCATTATGAGGCGAATAGGTTCAAGGTCAATGGGGTAAAATTTGAGATTTATCTGTTTTTGTTTCAAAAAATTGGGTCAAATCCTTCATCTATTGGTAGCATATGCCGAAAAATATACTCGTTGCGGCGCCATTTTATGACGTTATAATTGCATACTCTATAAAATAGGTTCCTGGAGGGTCATAAGCATAACTCTGTAATTATTATCTTGACTGTCGTACGGAGATCCTTTAGAACCTAGTCTGACCAAAGGAACATTTTACAACCTGTTTGACAAAGTCGGACTATTCCTGCAATGTTTAACCCACTGATGACATTGAACTGTAGATCACCTATTGACTAAAACTTAGATTATAGATTGAGCAAACTATACTTTGTAAACCTAGGAGTAGCCGGAAAAATTGTATATCATCTTTTAAATCGATTCGAACTATTCTGATTTTTACCCCCTATTTTTCACATGTTCCACAAGGTTGATTTGAGTAAACTTTTATTATTTGGAAAATTTCGCAGATATAACGACACCAAATAATTTTCCTCTCTGTTAACACCAAATTGTTTCTCTCTGTTAATACCAATAAGTTTCTCTGTTGGAATTCGTTTTAGGTCGAACATAAAATTATTGGAATATAGCAGGAATTTAACATAGGATGTTGGAGAGGTTCTAGTCGTCACTGGGGCAATCAGTTAGGTGTGTCCTGTTGGAAGCAGACTAGTCGCGGCGGGAGCCACAGTCCTGTGCTCCATAGACTATAACGAAATAAAGCGTGAAACTAATGTTGCATGAAGAGATCAACGAATTTATTATTGCCGTATTGTTCAACATTGTTCCCAAGGACTATGAGTACGCCGGACAATAATTACTTTTCTACACACCGAATGATTATTATACCCATTCATCCTCAAATATGTTTTTCACAATAGGATTAACGACATTAGGATAGTTGGTTTAACACTTATGTTCGAGGACTTTTGTTGCTAGTTTTAACGCTAATGATTACTTTTTTCCTTTTTCCGACTCATATTTCCTGTATTTGTGTAACTTTTGGATACGTATCTATTTCCATGAAAAAAAAATATTAAAATCCCATTGCCCTTTATTAAAACAATCTAAGGGCTAGTCCTTAATCAGTACTTTGAGCCAAGAATAAATCATGTCAATCATCGTGCCAGTAACTAAGTCATATTTTTTTGTAATTTGAATTGAACGACTGAGCTGGTCAGTATCGATATTATCGGGTCTAGCAAATAGTTCATTCTAAGTTGCGCAATTTGTTTTTACTCAGATTGTTTTGTTGGTCATTTTTTATTATGCGTCTGGTATTGATACATTCTAATAATACGAATGACTCTGCTTATAACCTTTGTAATTGCTTACCCAACATGCTTATAGTATATTCCATTGATGGTGAGTTTATGGGCGGGAGTTTGGACTAAATCCATTACTCAAAATGTGGGACAGAAATACCCAGACAATCTTCGATTTCTTCTCGCAATACAAAAGAGATCGGATGAAAGAAACTGGCAACTACAAATCAAGTTACGACGTTGTTTCGTCAGTCAATACTATTCCGTAGTGTCCTTAAAATGTTCAAGTACCATAGAGAGTACTCGGACCCATGTCAAACATAATCGTTTAATACGTTTACCCCCTCACTACACTACAGAAAGTTTGAACCTTTTTGTAGTTAGTAAATGGACCCTCTACAATCATGCTAGGTAGGTCTACTCTCAAAATTGTGGTATCACTTTTTCAATAGGGTTCAATTTAAGTTTACAACACCGGAGTCAAATTTTAAAAATGCTCCAATCATGTTGAAATAATGCCATATTGTCCGTCTAATCATAAGGATCCAAAAATGTATAGTTTGTACCATTTATGATCATTGGTTTTGGGAGTTATACGGTAAAAATGGCTAAAATTGCAACAACGGTCAATTTCTATTTGTAAGGGGGCAAAATTAGAAGGTGCGCCAATTTGGTAAAACATGAACGAAGTTGTTCATCTAGCTTATGTTGTCAAATAAGGAATAGTTTGTACCTCTGCAATGCATGTTCCCCATGTTATTCGCCAAATAGGTCATCAGGGCAACATAATCCAATTGGTGTTGACCTTCTTTGACCCTTGACCCTCAACATTATTGGGGCATTTTAAAATTTGACCCCTGCATAACTTAAATTGTCCCCTATGAAGTGGTACCACAATTGAGAGTACTACCTAGCCTAGGCATGAGTAAGGGTCATACTAACACCAAGGTTTTAAACTTTTCTGTAGTGGGGGTCACGAACTCCTAAATAAGGCCCCTATGATATTCGGCTCTTGCCTCTGAACCAAAGGCCTATGCGGTGCCATAATGGTCGAAGTCGTCAATTTCATTTTTGTGAACTGGCATGTTTTTAATCATTTTTCTCGTATCTTTCAGAAGTTTGTACAGTGATGATGATGGGTTTTTATTAGCAAGTTCCCCCCCCCCCAAACGTGCCCATCACCATTTTCCATGCAGATACTCTTCTCTTTTCATATTTCTCTTTCAAGAAAAAGGATCCCATTACAGAACATTGGTTTTTCCACCGTATCTCGTACACAACAACAAAGTGTTCTTCTAGAGCCAATATGACCACTTGCCATGTATTTTGTATTGTTTGTTTTTGCTCGGATCCAAGATGTATCCTCATGGCGCCCTCAAATTTCAAATAAACGGTGCTGCAGTCTTTATTATTTGTCGTAAAGTCACAAAATGAGAAAATAAATTTACAGGAATAAATGTCTTCGACTATTAGACTTCAGATCTGCCTTTTTTGCTTTGTGAGTATATTCAACATTCAATATACTGCCAATTTGTCCTCCTTTCAAAATGTGTTAACCTTAGAATGACCCGTATAAATATCTCCCCAAATTATGATGAAAATAATTAAAGTTGAGAATATGATTTTGGCTAATTAAAAAACTCAAACCTAGTATTTTTGTTTGGTTATTTGTTTTGAAATTTGCAGATGGCGGCTAATATCCCCGAGTTAAAAAGTCTTGAAAGTGGCTTTAGAAGCCGACATCTTGATGACTGGGCCCTGGCCGATGACCTTACTATTTTCGGCTGATTACACCAAAGTTAACCCCATTTTGACCTCCTTTGACTTGAATGACCCTCATGACTTTATCGTGACCTTTACCTTTCTGCATCCACAATCGACCCCACCCACCCAAGTTTTGGTTCTGGATACACTCAAGTTTACTCCCCTTTGTGACCTCCTTTGACCTTGAATGACCCTGATGACCTTGTCAGGACCGTTACATTTTCGGCATCACAATCGACCCCACCATCCAAGTTTTAATGTCCATACAGCAACGTTTAACTCTTTACTCCATTTGACCTGCTGACTTGAATGACCCTGTATTACTCCTTTGATCCACAAACCATAAACCGGTCTTCGGCGTCAAGGGCACCCCCCACCAAGTTTCAGGAACGTGTGACCTCGTTGGCCGAGAAACCAACTCCCACCCACCAAGTTTCTTCATCTGGATACCCACGTTACCCCATTGACCTCCTTTGCCCTTGAAATGACCCATAATACCTTGTTTGTGACCTTAAATTTTCGGCATCAACAATCGACCTCACCCTCCCGTCCAAGTTTCATTTCCATACTCCAATATTTACCCCATTTGACATCCTTTGCCCTTGAATGACCCCTGATGACCTTTGATCCACAACCAACAACTCGGCTCGGTCTTCGGATGGTTAAGGGGCACCCACCTACCAATTTAAGAAGGACTCCTGATGACCTTGTCGTGACCGAAACTTGTCGGGCATCAACAATCAAATCAACAACCCCGTCCACCAATTTTCGTCTGATCACCAAAGTTTACCCCAATTTTACCCCCTCCTTTGGACCTTGAATGACCCTATGACCTTGCCGTTGACATTTAAATTTTTGGCATCAACAATGACCCGCCCACCAAGTTTCGTCGTCTGGATACACAACAGTTTACCCATTGACGACCTCCTTTGTCCTTGATGACCCCTGATGACCTTGTCGTTACCTTTTAAAAACTTTTTCGGCATCAACAATCACCCCCACCCAAGTTTTCGTCTGTATTCACCAAAGTTTACTCCTTTGACCTCCTTTGAACCTGAATGACCCCTCATGAGCTTTAAGATTTTTGGCATCAACAATCACCGCCTCCACCCTACCAAGTTTAATGTTCATACACCAATGTTTTACCCCATTTGAACCTCCTTTGACCAAGAATGACCCTGATGAACCTTGTCATGACCTTTAAATGTTTGCATCAACATCGACCCCACCCATCAGTTTCTTCTGGATACACCCAAAATTTGACCGCATTTGACCTCCTTTGACCTGAATGACCCCGATGACCCTGTCGTGACCTTTAAGATTTGTTTGCCATCACAATCACCCCCACCCTCCAAGTTTCATTTCCATACACCAACGCTTAACCCATTTTCCGCCTTTGACCTTTTATGACCCTGATGACCTTTTTATCCACAACCATACAAACTCGTCCTTAGACAGTCACGGGGCACCCACCCACCAAGATTTCACAGGAACGTGCGACCCTCGTCTCCGAGAAACGCAATGTTTTTTACCCCGTTGGACCTCCTTTTGGCCAGGATTACCCCCATGACCTTGATCCACTAACCAATCGACGTTGATCTAGCCTGCCCAACTACACCACCCACCCAGTTTCGTGAGCGTTGCGACCCCCAGCCTCGAGAAAATATGCGGCCAGACATCCAGCCACAGACAGATACATGTAGCCTTTATAATATAGATTAGTCTCCCCCTTCTCTTTCATGTACGTTCCAAATGGAGACAATGTTTCCCAAATGTGGTTCTAATAATTTTTTTGTTTATGGGCAACATTAATATTGACCTTACTGAACGCAGATGTGACCCGTGCACAACTGATCTCTCCCAGTGCCCGTGTATTTCACACCATGGAATAAACAATGATACTTAAATGAGACGATTGGAAAAATACTGGGGAAATAACAATGCCTACAAATACCGATTTTCATTATTATATCAGACATATACCAAATTTTACACAATTTACACTATATTAACGATTAATGGCCGAGTAACCGGGTAGCAAATATTTACTACCGTCCCTTTTTTGCGTTTTGTAAAAACCGGGGATCCCCATTACAAGTGCGTAATTAGGAACTCCTACAAAACCTCCATGGCTTTGAGAGAATAAAGATACTACTATTACTTCTTATTACTTACGGTCGTGATTTGTTCTGAGCCGTAGGCTATACTGATTTTTTTTCATGATTCATCATGGCCTTGCGGGCATGTCGGTAGCACGGGCCACGGGGCTATTATGGTCATTAGCGTTTGGCCTAATTATAATAACTCGTCAAAGCGGCCTGGATTCTAGCAACAACATTATACCCGATAAAGCCGCAATTTCTATTGGTGTAAATTGAACTTACGATGGTCGCGCCAGGATTTACGTACTATTCTCATTCGTCGTCAAAAACGATAAACTCCAAGGCATCGCATATATTATTGAGGTCATTGTGTTATTTGTGATCGTTTCGATACTTGAGGGGCCAGACTGAGAACGTAGGCAACAATGTATAATGGCATTAGAACAAAGTAACAAACATTGCCTGCAGGTAAGGTCCTCATTTGTATGGTTGTCTAGTTTATTTATAAGATGCCACTAATAACAGAATTATGTAGGGCCACAATCTTGCACTACAATTCGCGTAAAATAGGCCATGAATATATAACTAATACATAAAGTTTTAATATAGTAAGTCCAAAAAATATCTTCATCCTAGAACCTTCGTTACCATGATTTTCGAATTCGACAATGAACAACGCCCCCCGACGCGTTGATGCGTCCACTGCTTAAACAAGTTGCCAAAATGTAATTAATTTTTTTAACAGTTCAAGATTTAGGACTTACTTGAATTTTCGTCCGCTCCGCAAGGACTTCCTCAGCATTGATTATACGGCGGGAGGTTTGGTCATTGGACCTACGGGATGAACCGAGGACACGTGACTTGATGACAGATGATTAAATCGGAGATAAGCTGTATCTGCCCTTGTCCTGATTAAGCTTCAATTACACATGCACATCTGGCCGCGGCTTAGTCTTACCTACACAAGCGTCTCCCGCTGTTATTGACGCGATGTACGGGTGGTCCGCAAAAAGTGGTGCAAGCAGAAAAACTCCGATTTCTCATAAACTGTTGACGCTGTGAATTTCATTTCCATGAGGATATTAAATGTACTCTTTTTTGTAGAAATTGTGCAAATCCCATGTCAAATCCGTTTATGCAAACTCCAGAGATATAAACGATTATTAAAGTGACGGGTGGGGAAATTTTTTGAGGATACAAATTCATCTCTTTCTCCTCATTTTCATCACTGGATCGTCCGTCGAGACCACCTGTACCGAAACGTTTCGAAGGTATTGAATAAACGAGTACAAAGAAAACCGCAAACCTTGTTTTGAACTTGCCTGCTATCGCAACGCAATCGTTCCCATAGAAAACCTGCTTTGCTTTCTGTCGTGAACGACAAAAGTACTAAATTAGCATCTGATTACCTAAGACGGGCGTAATTCGGCTAATTCACTTTCAAGTGTCATCTCATACTTAGTAGCATCCAAATATGCAAAAACCCGGGGTTTGACAAAAAAATTGGGGGCGCTTCTTCTTGTCTGGACATCTCCTTGTCTCTTTAAAGACTACCTGTTTTTCATCCATTCCAATTGGGATTTACCCAGCTTAAAGAGAACCCGTACAACGAATAATATATACAATATATTCCATAAAATATTATTGACCCATATGAGTGGTTTTTTCATCGAAAAACGAATATTTTAACCATAAACGACGTCAAACCATCCTAGTCTGACAATAAGGCGCTATTTAAAAAACAGCGCTAGTGTATCACGTGTTATGCGATAACCGCCTATGGCAGCCATAAGGCATAACGTATTGCTGCAAAACACGTGGCGAGAAAGTAGCAACGGCGTGCGACATTCGGCAACGCGTTGCGGCATTTCAGCAAGGCGTTGCTGTGTCGGCCAATCAAAATCATGAATTTTTTCTTGACGTATTTCAAAAAATCGCCCCACAAACGCGTTTGCTAGATACTTTTGCAAAGCGTTGCGAACCTTCACCAGACTCGTTGCGAAACCTTCACAACGCGTTGGAGCTTCACAACGCGTTGCAACCTTCACACGCTTTGTCTAAGGTTAATCAAGCCATAAGGGTCATAACGTATTGCAGCACGCGTTGTGAGAAAGTAGCAACGCGTTTGCGACATTTCGGCACGCGTTGCGGCGTCAGCCATCAAATTCAAAGAATTTTTCCTGTGACGTATTTCAAAAAACTAGATCCACAAACAGCGTTTCGGCAATACGTTATGACCCTTATTGCTTTCACACACAACGCGTTTTTCAAAGCCATGATCACATCGCGTTACGAGCTTCACAAAGCGTTGTAAACTTCACAAACGCGTTGTGAAGGCGTAAGGGTCATAACATTGCTGCAACGCGTTGTGAAGTTTGCAACGTATTGTGATGTCGCAACGCGTTGTGAGATTTATATTTTTAGAAAGCGTCACAGAAATTCATGATATTGATTGGCCGACACCGCAACGGCTTGCTGAAATGTCGCAACGCGTGCCGAAATGTCGCAACGCTTGGCCGAAATGTCGCAACGCGTTGTGACTTTCTCACAACGCGTTGCGGCAAACGTTATGAACCCTATGGCTTGTTACCTTAGCAACGCGTTTGGTGCAGCTTGCAACGCCGTTTGTGAGAAGCTCGCAACCGTTGTGAAGGTTTGCCAACGCGTTGCAGAAGGTATCTAGTCAACGCGTGATGTGGGTCATTTTTGAAATACTTCACAGAAATTCATGATTTTGATTGGGCCGACACAGCAACGCGTGCTGAAATATGGTCGCAACCGCTTTGCCGAAATGTCGCAAAAACGCGTTCTACTTTCTCGCAACGCGTTGCAGCCATACGTTATGGCCTTTGTGGCTTGCATAACCCAGGCACGTTTGAGTCATACATAGCAAATACCATATAGAAGCACATGTGTGAAGGGTGTATGACGCTAACTGTGCCGTCCGAATCGCAAAACACGTATACATATCCCATATACACTAGCGCGACTTTCAAATATGGCGCGGGGTCAGACAAAATGTTGTAATTCATTTTTTTTTGTTTTATGGTTAGTATAATTCCGTGTTTTCATGAAACCACTCGACATGTTCATATTATTTTTATAGTCGTATATTATATAAATGATTCTTAGTGCATGTTTCTCCTTTAAGTGATTATAGGTACATCAGATAGATTCTTGGCTCGATCGTGTGCATTGAGTAAAATAATATAACCTCGTGAACCTGAAGGTGATATGCTACTTAATTAATACAGTGCTATCTGAACCAATTTCTTACATTATTAACAATAATAACTTTTAAGGACAAACTGACAATACTCATTCTAAAGGAGTTACTGTTGAAATAGTCAATGCGGGTAGTGCTCTAAATTGAACAGATTTAGAAAGCAATGGATTGGTTGAAATTGTAGATTAATGCAAATGTTAAAGTAGCAGAATTAATAAAATAGGTGTGATCCTATTATCTTAGTTCAATGAAAATGAATGGCACATTCTTCCAATTATGTTATTATATAACCTCAGGGCTACAGGCGGCCTATAATGTCCTATATTTTCCTATATTTTTACCCTCTCCTATAAATCCTATGATAAAACTCAAAAATCCCTATATTCCCTATATTTTTTTTCGCCACAGAAATTAAAGATGATGTTTTGCCTGGTTTTTCAACAGAATTGATCAAAGTATTGCCTTTCAGCGTCTAAATGCTTCATTACAAGGAGCCTTTAAAACAAGCCACTACAAAATGGGGATCTCCATCTTAATAGCATGGTTGTACATGTATAAGAGTTAGCTTCAAGCCTTTGTCAATTTAGGACTTTCTGATTTTGATGACTTTGTTGAGGCATAATCTTTTGTTTAGGTAGTTAAAAAAACAGAAAATATATTTGTTTTTTTTTTTTTTTTTTTTTTTTAATATTCTTTACAAATAAATGCTATACAGAAGTCAGAGTTGGTAAACTCGGACTACACAACAATGAAGTAATTTGCCTGTTAGCCCATGGAGAGGGGGCTACTCAGATGTGGTTTGGTTGAGGGTGTGCAGCTGGACTTGAAATCCTTGCCCATTCATAAGGGTCTAGGTATACTTAACTAAAAATACTAATTTCTAGGAATTTTGCTTACAATAGTATCTTTTTTTCAAGATTTTTTTTTTTGGGGGGGGGGGGGGGGGGGCAGGCACACGCCCGGAAGATACAGGCCTTTTTCAAGATTTTTTGAGCCAGTTTTGGGGATTAAGGAAAACTCTTGCACCAAAGGAACAGATTGGCTAACACCAACATTGGTATGAGATGCAGATATGCAGGTCAAAGCAAATGTCAAGGTCATCGTGAAATGGATTTGTTTTTCACTCTTATTCCCCTTGATTGCTAATAAAATATCTGTTAAGCTCTTGCTCACTCTTATACACATTGACTGATTAACTTCATACTTTGTGAAAAGAATCACTGGCCTAAAACCCACCCAGGGTTTTGTGTACACAGGGTGTATCTAAAGACCCTACGGACCTTGTCATTTCTGGTGCAAGGTAGGTGTTATGATCCATCCACACGTGATAAAAAAAATAAACCAGGCCCAACAACTCATTCAGGTTGGACACATAATGACCTCTAATGAGCCTGATGTGAGCTTTGACCTATTTTTTATGTCAAATACAATTTCCTTCGCAATGAGGTATTATGTCAATTATGCTCCACAAACCACGGCTAAAGATTATCAGTGTGTATGACTTTCATGACCCCTACTACCCTTACACCTTTTTTTTAAAATCTATAAAATTCGCCACAAATGCTCAAAAGAACCTGGCTAAATTAATTGGGGGTGTACACAGATGACCTTTAAGACCCATGTGCCCTTTCTGACCTATGTTTTGAGAAGAAAACTCAAATGCAACTTCACTTGGTATGATACATTGGTGTAAAATGGATTCAAGTGCTGATATAGACATAGTTGTTACATAAGTGTTGATAAGGGAAGAGGACACTAGCAGATGCTAACCACTCTACAATACACACTATTGTGTTGCCAGGATAGAGGATAGGCCATGTAAATTTTCATCGTTGTAAGTGTGAGGTTTCCACTGTATCTCAAAATGAATAATTTAAAACTTTCAGAAAACTTATTCCAATTTTTTTCACAAAAAACCTCCTCGTTGACCTATGGTGATTGGGTCCAACATCAAAATAAGGTCAAAACTTCATGACATGATTGTATTCAATATTGTATAAAATAATTACATCTGCAGGAAACCCGATTCATCAAACAAATTCAAATAGGGAATTACCACCAAACATTACCACACATGGGATAATTTCTACATGTAATATAGTCAATACAGCCAGAGATGGCTCAATTGTGGCACATATCTTTTTAATGAGTTAAAATTGCTGCTGATATTATACAACGGAAAGCTGCCGCAGTCCAAGTAAAAAAACATACAAATTCCTATATTTTCCTATATTATCCTATATTCTGGTTTTTTTGCCCTATATTTAGCCCTATATTTTTGCAATGGTGCACTTGTAGCCCTGAAACTTCACAAAGACGAAAATCTCAAGAAAAAGTGTACCGGTTATCTGTTGTGGCATTACACATTTGGGTTATGTTAAACGATGGCAGGCAAACAGGCCATGACGAGAAAAGGACTTTTCAGGTCACTAAGCTAAGGTTATTTCGTGTTAAAAGATTATGTAACTATGATATTCAAACACATTGCCACTTAGTTTACAAGTTTATGTATTTCAGCAAAATCTTTTCATCACTGCGACTTACCCCAGTTAAGAGAGAGATAACAAAATAGACATAGGTTGTGGTAGCTGATCATAATTATTTAGATGCGACGGTAGGCTTAATCATGCTGTAATTTATTGCCTATTGTATTTAATAAGTCTAAAAACTATATTGTGTGATTTGTTGTCGCAGTTGTTCATATTTAATGTATGTCATGAATACAGCGTACAAACTGTTGGAAATCGCTCATTCGACAGCGCAGAACGGACAATATGATGTTAACTGTGTAAGTCCCATTGGAATGGTTGAAAAACCCCAGATGACCTTTAATAATAGTCGTATCTCTGGCTGCGTGGAGGATTTCAGGGGATTTGCACCAATTTTACACAAGACCAATATAACCAATATCCTCCATGAAAAATGAAATCCAGAGCTTTCGGCATTTTGGAGAATCGGGTAGTTTATCTGCTTGCACCACTTTTTGGGACAACCGTATGGGGGGCAAACATGTGGCAGAGGAAAACAGCGTGTAAAGACTAATCGGGAGGGGAAGAGTACGATATAAAGTAGATAACAAATGCCAGTTTTGTCACTTTTGTATACTCATTCAGTTGTAGTTCAAAACCTAGTAGATTCAACTTTTCGAGGTCAACTTTAGTACTTTTCTGGATTGTGAATGAGAATACAGTAGGTGGAAATTAAAATTGAAACATAGTCCGATGGCAGAGAAAATCAATTCTATGTAAAGTCGATCTGCTTTGCACTATCTATGCAAAGATGATGTATAAACATGAAATGCCATCTTAGTTCGTTCATGAAACAGGTGCAGGTGTATACACATATTTTCTTTTTCTGCCTCTCCCAACTGATCGACGCTGTCCAATATTCTAGTGACTTTTCAAATCTGCTGTTAGGGAACATTATCTGAGTAAAAAACTTTAAATTTTTCATTGGTAAGCATCATCCAGGTCAAGTGGTGTGAGATTCCTTGATGTTTGCCGACGATACAGATGAGATGAGACATGTAGTTAAACGAAAGTTAAGCCGCTCGGGACTAATGGGAATTCAAGCATGATTATAAATCCTATCGTTTCAATTATGCCGCATAGCATTCTCTAAAATGCCACACGCAAACCTCGTATTTTTAAAAAACAGGCGATAATGCATGCCTAAATTAAAGCGCGATTAGCGACTAGTACAGATTGACTGCCTATAGGCTTGCTGGTTTATCATTGTCCCGACATCAAGACTCGTACCAACAATACCTTAAGAAGGCCCATGAAAACATGTCCGATTCCCGCCCCGCTAGTTACCTGTGATTCCAATTATGTTTTTGAATATTCTATTATAAAAACAACCCCTCTATGGCTAGCCAAGGATTCCGAAAAGTGGGCTACATTGTTAGCCAAGCTTTGAACAGGCATATCTAATAATTAACTAGCTTACATATTAAGACAACCAATATAGGCATATATTTTGTTAACAACAGCTACTCTGTTTCCCATTAATTTGAAAACAATTTCATAGGAGATTATCTATTACACAGTTTATCAAGTTGAAGACCCAAAAGTACCTATGAGGACAAATGGCTCACTCACAGGACCGACTGAAGGTGAGGTCGCATGGATACAAATAAAGGGATATTTTCGTGTCGTCTAATCGAGGGTGTGTTTCCTAAAATCTGCTCAAGCGCGCTTGCAAGTCGATATCGCAATGAGCTTACTCTTGCAATCGGGTTTGACCTCGGTCATTGCCACTCCTGGGTCAGTAGCACTATTACATTTCATTTTCGCTGAGTATACCCCGCTAGTGCGTATACAGTGTACGAACAACTCAGACACACTAGCGTTATTCCGTGACGTCATTTCGTATCGATTGGCGATTCTTCACCATGCTTACTGTACTGTTTACGGCACATAACATGATACAGAGCGTGCACAAGCAATGTCAGAACGTTGTTTTGAAGGACTCCGTTCGTATTTCCACCTTCCCATGGTATTCGGAGTCATTTCATAAAGCTTCATACATCGAATATGCATTTAAATTGCCTGTGAAAAATTACAAATGCCGACACCGCCGTACAGTCATCCGCAATTACACTAACTTTAATCCAACTACAAAACCTGACGCTCTGCGAGACCGGGAAATGAGCCTAGAATTCTAGCGAGAGGGCTCTTTTTTTTAATTGTTTATAAAAAAGTAAGTTACATCACAGTCGGAATCTTAGGATTATTTTTATTCCATGTTAAATTTTCATCCTGATGCTGAAGACTACTAGCTAAGCTTCAAAAAGAACATTATTTGATTAACAACTTTGTCAAAACGTGGACCTCACTGTTCAGAGGAAGATTTTGGGAGGGGGAGATGAAAGTTTGTCGGCTTGTTGGTATATAGCTGTGGATTTGGGGTCTGGTTTTGTGTTAAAGTAATTGCTGAAGTTCGGAGGTAGATGATTGTTGTGATAGTCAAACATGAAGAGCGCTGTTTGAAGTTGGTTGAGGTGCTCTCTTTAAGTGTTTTCAGTGAGCGCAATAAATGGCAATTTGTGAGTTCTGGGGGTGAGATTGTGATAGTGCGAAAGGCCCATTTCTGTGTGATGTTTAGTTTGGTGAGTCGTGACTGATAGTTGGAGGCCCAGATATGTTACAGTAGCTAAGGCATGGGAGAACTAGTGTGTTTTTAAGGTGTAGTCTGGCAGGTGGTGTTTAGCTCTGTAGATTGTTCCAATTGCGTGAAGACGCGTTGGTAGTGACAGAGTTGAGGTGTTCATTCCATGTTAGTTTGTCGTCGATTGTGATGCCCAGAAATTTGGTCGAGTGTACATGAGATTGTCGGTTATCATCTTGTAATATTGGTTAGATTAGTGTTGTGTGGTGAGAACGCACACATGGAGTATAGCACAGAGCAAATACAGACCATATAGGTTGTATAAAACCAGTGATGAACATGATTATTTAAATATAAAGCATATTTACTGTGCATGTAAAAAAAACAATTTTAGTATGACCCGAATGCTGGGAGTATTGAATACTTCGTTCATCACCAAAAATGCACGGCACACCCCACCGCGAAGACATAATAAAGAGACCATAAATTAGCCTACCGGTTGATTGAACAAGTACATATATAGAACACCAGGTAGGCGTGTTACAATAACTATCTACGGTAGATACCGCGTACGTGAGCACAGTCATAAAGCACTGACAATATCGAGTATATACCATGGGCTACTTGAACGTATGTAAAAATGACTGCATGTGGCATGCCCATATTATAAATGTAAGCAATGGAGACAATATAGCAAGACGAACCAACCCCCAAAAATACATGGAAGAAATGCATAACAAGCAAATGGGTCTCTGCCTAGAAATGCATGACATTAAACATAACTGAACTAGTAGTCCACAGGTACGAAAAATGATAATTTATTTATTTTAACGGCAGAATTTAATTATACACGGGGAATAATTATATAAATCGGCCGAATTTTTAGGCATGAGACCAACCCGTGGCTAGTTAACAAGAAAAAAAAACGATGTTACCTTAAGTATGTAAATCACACGTCTTTGGAACCATGGTAAACAATTTTCATTGAGAGCGATGGGATGGCTAGTTCCGCCGTATGGAAAACAGATACACGTGCCCAGTGTGTAAACAGTCAGGTCGTCCTAGTTCAAGATACCAGGCACTACCACCATGTTTACAAACATTGCTGTTAACTGGTCTATATCGAACCTCTTTGGATAATAAGCCTCTATTTTATTCCCGGATTTGAATGTAGTCAATCTTGCCCTGGATCACCTTTTGAGTATTCATGGTGTGTTTTAGATGATGTGAATCATACACCCGCACCTTAGCACCTGGTCTACCGACGTGATCGAGGTGCGAAGGACATGCACATACAGCTATATATAGCACTATTCCATGGGCTATTATAGACAAATCCGACCAGCCAAATGATGGTCAGAATTGATCCGCCATTTCCTGGGGGCATCCAACCCAAACCTACCAAATCTTTTGTACGTCTGTACCACGCTGGATAAGTTAGCATTCAAACGCTACACTTACTTGCACATTTGGGTGATGCAAGCAGATGCACCCCAGCTATGGTGCCAGTGCGGTGTGGAAAGTGTCAAACCGGATTCGTGTATACTGATGAGCGCGAATTTCAAACAGCCCAAGCCCTACAGGTGCTCACGCCATACAGCGGACAGCGCTTGGTTCCTGCCCTGCGGTGGATGTCACATGGCACATCGTCTATACAAAAATATGTCGCTTCAAACTTGCAAAGAAATTACAAATTCATTCTATTTATTTGAATGTCCTTTTAAGAGAGATGACACATTATGAGCAGGATCCCACTGGTCCGACCAAGGTTTTGGTCCGCCGATATTGATCGCGGTGGGTATCGCTACATCGCTAGTCGCTTCATCTACCTCATATGTATTCATACCAAAGACCACCTCACACGTCCATTTGTATGGTACCAGACGATGGCAAAGATCATTTTGCAACTTTGAGGGGAAAAGGGTCAAATTTTCATAGATTTGTAGGTAAAATCCATCCATATGTTTTGATGAAAATTAAAAATCCTGTTGTGGTTAATTTCGTGAATACAAACTTTTCTTTTACGATTTTTTTTTCCCGAAACCTCTACCTTCTTCTAATATTAATTAAAAAACCCCCGAGGGTTCTAAGCTAATTTGTATGGACAGTAGTATACAGTAGCATTCGGCTGTCATTTAGTCCCACTTTTTCAAAACTTACAATACGGTTCCGTTTTCTGAAGCACACACATATAATCCACTAACATTCCATCACACATCTGCTTCATTTGGTAAACTATCCGTTCCCATCGACCCAGTTTATATGCTAATCAAAGCTATAGTCTGTGATACCTTTAAAATCATAATCATTATGCTTGTCAATTAAAGAAGAAATACGAGAAAGGCGAGAGATATCTATCCCGATTCCATCACGTCTCGATAGCCAGACGGCAATTATAGCGCCTAACTGTAAGCGGGATACCGGGGTTCGATTCCCGGTCGAGATAGATAATGGATTTTACCAGTTCTTGCCATCTCAAGGGGTCCGGGAGGAAGGAGGAAGATTAGTATTGCCTTACCACGTCCACCTCGGGTTCCAAGTTTGTTTTATTTTACCATGGGATCAAGGAAAAAAAATTGTTCATTGTGATTACATACTTCGCCGAGTCGCGAAGAGTAAAAACAATGTTCCCATATAAATTACTATAAATATTATTAATTCCATTGATGGGTATGGCAAATTATGAAGGTTGCACATTTTCATGAAAATTAATAAAAATGCCCATCTCAATTCTTTTCTGAATATCAGTCATCAAGGGGACTACACGATAGGCTAAAATTGACCTCAAGTAAAAAATGCGTTAGTGAGAAGTAAATCTACTGGGCATGCAGCGGATATATATAAAGCACACTTTTCAGATTCCCCTTGTATTTGGACTGTGGAGTTCACTAGTTTTGACTGTTATTTCATCAATTATTGAAAAAAGAAACTGGAATGTGAACAAAATCATTGGTGGATATGTTGCTGGTAAGCTGTGACTTCTTAAATCTTTGTGACAGAACAAGGATCCCATAACTTTTTGCTGGACCTCATTTCTATTCAATTTACCACCATGTTTTAAAAAGGAATACAAAGAAAGGGGGTTCTAGCGTCTTATGTGAACAACGGCGGTATGAATGAAATGGGGTTTACTCCGGGCAAGGGTTTACTCCATACTGCAAAGTTAAGTTTGTTTCCGCACAAAGATGTTAGGTACAGTCAGTGTCAACAACTTTCTTCATTGATTTTTGTTTATCTTGCTTTCCTTTTCGGAAAACCGGATGAATAAATGATTATACGGTCAAGGTTAATTGAAATACAGTAGAAGCCTAAGGTTAAGAGGACACGTATTTTGTGCATGCCGTTCATGACAAAAATATACCACCAATCTTAATCGGGGTGGGGTGTTGGTAGTTTAGCACCTGGAAAATCGTTTTTAGAGCTGCATGGGTAATAAACAATGGCTCTGTACTTCCAGATAAAAAGTAATTTGTGAAGTGCGTTATCCTTTGCATAACGAGCGGATTTACTGGATATCAAATAGTTGCATTATTTGATCGGGTTAATACAGCATGAATGATGTACATATATATCATTGATATTTAGGGAAAAAATTGTGATTGACATTTTATCATTTTTCAAATGTGCAACTTTTGGACTTGACATACCTCAGCTCAGAGTATTGAAAGGTGTTTGTAATTATTTAACAAGCAGCCGACAACATCCCGCTGAGCTATTGTATGAGTGTCATTGATCAAATAAGGAGTCTCTTCAACAGATTTTAGTAGGCGTCTGTGGAAATTTGATATTCGGGTTAATTAAAGGTTTTTTTTTTAAAACAAAAAGTATGTGGAAAGGGTTTAGAAGTTTTTCCGTTGAACGGTTTCGGGTGGTATAAGAGGAGGGGACATTTTAGACAAAAAAATGTCTACACGGTCATTGATTTTTCTTGAGGAATGAGAAAGTAAGTAAGTAAATGTCCGTGTTTTGAAAAGGGCCGCAGTGCGTGACCTGATGTTGGTGTAATCCATTGCACAGCGGGAGTTGCTGGCTGCTGTGAATATTTTTGATATAATACCTGTGCAGTGCAGGAAATCCAGTTACTTTGCCATATGCGTAATCAGTCCTTATGCAAGCAGCTTTCTCTCTTTGATCCCATGGAGTATTAGTCATTAGTTTTTCATTTAGAATTAGTAATTGTTGCTCCGTCAGGCTAGTCACTTGAAAAGCAGAGACGAGTAGACGAAAAATTGGACCGTGGGGAGACTATGTGATTTTATTTTGGGGCTGTTTTGTTGAGAATCGCGAAATTCTATGGTTTTTATTATGCTATCATCCGCCGATTTAGTGACCAGTGTGATAGATGACAGTTGACCCGCCGTATCGTATTACGCGCATGCATTATTTATTAAGCATGAGCGGCGTTTTCAAAACAACATAACATGCCGGCGGAACTACATTTAAAAGGACATCAACACGATCAATTATGTTGGTGACCCGGAGTTGGTGTTATGGCAAACGAACCTAATTTGATATTTTAAATTAATGCAATATTTAAAATTTTGAGGATTTAAGGGAAGGCATCCTTGCCGTTTTTAGCGGGTCTGTAGGGACCGAACTGACATCTTTACTGTAAGTTGTAACTCGGTCTCAGTCATTGTTAGTCAGACCAGTCTGAATTTGCAACGCGCAGACTCGGTGAAAAAGAGATATGCTGAAAGACTGTGAGCGAAACTGACGAGTAATCAGCTAAATTGCTCAATCAACAGGGTGTGTACGTGCGTATTAAATAATAAAAGCTTTTCGAATTATCAGTTGACGGTGTTGAAAAAGAGGCCGGGGAAAAAAAGGCAGCGCCGCGGTGTGCTTAGAGCCACTGCAATTGTACCCGTACGAATTATTTATTACGAATTGTATTTTGACGGTGTTCAAACCCTCCTAGTCTGAACAACGATCGATCAAGCTGGTTGAAAAAAAACTAAACAACAACGTAAACAAAACTGATTACTGTATGCAACATACAAACAATATAAGAAGAAATAAAAACAAAAAACCTTAATTAAATGGGAAATTGTTCTGTTTTTTTTGGGAAAAGGCAATGCAATAGGCCCTAAAACAAAGGCAATATTAGGTTACTTTTTGTCCGCTTCCAAAATTGTTTTCCTAAAAGTGGCAGAACCCAAAGGAAAAATACACAAAAAACAATTTAAACAAACAAAACAATGCCGATTTAATTTACAAAGCAATGTGCCCCGTTTTTCAAGACACGTTTTTTTTTGCTTTTCAAAGGTGTAAAACTAATGACGAAACCAAAATGTTGAAATCACAAGAAATAGAACAATTAATTAAATCAGTTAAGTTTTGAATGAAAAAAAAAAATGTGGATAATTATTTAACGTTATACACAAAAATACAAAATTTTTTAAATGTTGAAATTTAAGAAATAAAAACACAAAAAATATTTGTAGTATAAGCAAAACTACCACCCAAAATGTTTTCAGGATATGAACAAAATAGTCTGTTGGGTTGACCAGGTTAAATTCCATAGACCATTTTTATTGAATGAAATCATCTGCTTTGTAAAACCTGAACTTGAAAACATAATAAGATTAAGAATATTCGAGTGGGGGTCGATTCACTACTTTTCAAGTGTATAAGAACAAATATTGAATTGTCAATTAGCCTGCTTAGTACTGGGGTTATTAAAAATGTCAGATGACAATGTCACTCTCTCGTCTTGTCTCCGATTATGCAAGGCAGGTCATTGATTTGCCTGGGTAGGATGTTCAGAAAATTTGACCAAATAATTGACAAAATTGTGAAAATTCAAAAAACAATAAAACACGAACATTTAAAAATTTAAAAAACAAATTTGTCATCATTATTTTAGTTAAAAAAAATAAGGGATTTATAGCACCAACATTTTTCATCACACGGACATGTGTGAATCCCGATGAAGTGAGCCCTCATTGAGGGAAATATGACACCCGTTCCAGCCCGGCATGGTCAGCCCCCGGAAACGGGCAATTTTGGTGTGAGTGCAACTTTTATTATCCGTTGCCACTTACCCTTAGGCTAAGATTATGTGCAGGTAATTACTTGAAAGCTTTTGATCACCTAAGCTTGGTGTCGAACTCTTAAATCTTGGCCATTCTCGCGAGAATTTTGGCCTACATACGATTATCATCCGAGTCTAAGATTCACACATCATGAGTCATGCACAACTCGGGACACAGCTGATCATGCATGTCGATATCATGACTCATGTCATGGAGAAACGTATATAAACTCCACCCTTCGTAAGTTGTTCCGGTCTCCATAATATGGGAAAGAGGTAATTATTTTGCTGCAAATGCATGAAGTAAAGTCAATAATTTAATTGACGCAGAAATGCATGCAATTTCCGTTACGCTTTGAAGTGTTTAAATTTGAAAGCACCGGCACCGATGGATGGAGAAACCGCCATGCAGCACATTATTTACTCTCTTCCGCGCATTGTACTCGAACATTTTGTTACAGGGGCTGCATTTCACTCTTTGTCTGTAAACAATATTCGGCAATTAGTGCAGGCCGAAATAACAATGTTCACGCAAATTAAGAACAAATTCGCGCAGTCCACCACTCAAAATATTGGACCTGCCTATCAAATATGAGCCCGATATTCGATACCAACAAGAGGAAATCCTGTCTTTTATTCTCTAAATATCTGTTGCTCTATTTCCATCACGTCTCAATATAGCGTAATAGCAAAATCAATCAATCCATAGTTTAAAAAGAAATTTATAACAATAAGAATGATAAAATCCATTTTTGTTGGAACACAACTCTTTAAAAGGACATTGAATTTCCACCACCTCTCATGTTTGGAGACAATTGTAACGACACTTCTTGAAATCGCATTTTTGAACAAATCTTCGTTTAAAGATTGGTGCAATATTGATGGGGTAACGCAATTGAAATAATTTTATCACTCTAAAGTAGCGGGCTCTCAATTTATGCAATCAATAGCTTTAAAAGAGCCTTTATAACAGTAGGCGTGATAAAATCCATTTTTAGATTAAAAACTGAATTTTAATCGTTGCTGATGTTCGAAGACAATAATGTATCTGGTTACATGCGATTTCGTTAAAAGATTGTGACAATATTAACGCGTAACGCAATTTAAATAAATTTCTCACTCCAAAGTAGCTTAATATATGCGCTCTCAATTTATGCAATTTATACTTTTGGTTTGTTCCTTTTGTTTTATATGAAATATTTTTTTTCATTTTGTTTTGTCGCCCTGTAGGTTTTCACCCGTTCGTTCTTGTAAGTCATTGGTAATGGCTTTATGTGTCAGGATTAGTTGAGCTGTGTAAGCTGATCCGGGACCATGTGACACGGATGCTCCTAACATTGGCAGCTTTGAGGCTGGGGGCGGATTGGGAACAATCAGGGTTTCCACCCTACTCTTATTCGAAACGGGCTACGATCTACATGTACAGTTTTGACTCTCTGTACACGGGACCGACGACTTAACGTCTACTCCGAAGAATGAGATGGTTTCATGATTCACTTGCCCAATTCCAAGTGAACCATGGAGCAGAGCTGTATTCTGATTTTGGTCAATAGCTGGTATACAGATCAAATCCAGAATTAATCCCAGCAAGTGTCACTATAAGCACTAGGTCACGCTGTCCCACAAGGTTTTAACCCATTTAACAAAAAAACGAATATAGTTATATTTCACAATTTATCAGAAATAATACAGCTGCATTGTAAATCTTTACTTATGACATTTTTACAATCGCAATATAACCATCCGTAGCGTTGATATCAGTCATGATGGCGCTGACGAAGTGCCTTTCCGTGAACCAATCCATTCAACTTCAACTTCAATTTTATTTTTCCATACGAAATCGAGATACAATAAACTCTCAAATGCAAATACAGAACAAGCTCATGGACGAGTGGAAGATAATCCCGGAAGATAATGAACCCAGCTTTCAGATGATATCAAATATGTTAGATATATATTACTTAAAAATCCAAAATGGCGGACACAATCAGGGTCAAGTTTTCTTTGACTCACCCTGTATATACCCTCACAAGGTTCCGTTTGGATCCGATCAACCAACAAGCAAACAACCTCAAACCACAAACCGAGGGGGGGGGGGCGGCGGGGGGGGGCGGATCTTTAAAAATGGGGATAGGGTTTTAAAAAATCTGCCAAAATAACAACAGAAATTACCTTTGTACCGGGCGGATTTTTCGAAAAACTACCCCAAAAGCGATAAAAAAAAAATCACTTTTGTGTAGAAATTGGGACTCCCAACGCAACGGCCACCCCTCCAGTCGAGCCCTGCCCACGAATTGAAGGATGGCATAAGTCTAAGTGTCGTTAAGCTAAACCACAAAAAACTATTTCGTAGGTATGTACCAACGATTTTTTTAAAGATTATTTGCAGGCAATCAATTCTTTCGAAATACTTTTAGCGCAATATTTTTTTTTTTAAAAAAGGGGGGAATGAATTATAAAATTCCCACAATGATCACTTTAACGTTAAATGTTTGTAATCTAATTAATATAATATAGAACTTTATACGCCTCTACTAGAGTTCGCAAAGTGGTGAGATGCGTGACTCACTCACTCATGCTCCTGGAGCATAGGTTGTGGCAACCTTCCAGAGCGGAGCTATTCATTATATTGAGTTGTGACCAAATAGCAGTGCGATTTATTCTAATGTATCATGTTATCAGGATTAGCATTGCAATCTGGCACCCAATCCTCGCTGGTCTGTTGTTAGGTAGCTGATCTCATGATACGTGGGTCTCGGGTTCGAATCTCGCTACTGCCATCTTTTATAATATATAAATTTTCATTATTTGTTCAGGTTAGGGCAAATCTAAGTCCCAAAAAGATAGAAAAAAGTAATAGCTTGCCCTTTGAGGTTCGTGAAGGAGACCTGCTCCTGGAGCATGGGTGGTGGTCCAAAACTATCGCGTGCAAGAGTTCACGTTCGCACGGGTGGTGGTGGGAGGACCATGTACCTTTACAGTAACTATTGAATTCAATTCGGCATCAACATCCTCGTAACCTGATTGCTAGTTTTTTATCAAAGGCTGGGTACACGGCCGGAGGGCGCCTACACACTTCGGACAAGACTTGAATTGAATAAAGGCTATAGCTGGTCACAGTTTTTTAAATCCTAAAATGGCCGTTTATTGGAGAATTACACTGTTTGCAGCGAGGGTTACACTAAGTGCCCAAGCTAAAAACTTCCGTTAGGCCCAAGGGGGGGGGTTGTCCTAGGGACCCAACCCCAAATAACCCTTTCCCATGGGACTTTGATCATGACACTAAGCACACATAAATGGGGGTCACATAAGAACCACATACCCACAATAAAAATGAAAATCCGACCTTACCTATGACCTATGGCCAATTGAAATTGTCACTCTTCGATCGAAACAGAGTGGTTCGCAAATTTCCATCCTCATCACCTCCAATATAAGGTTTTGAACTCAAATAATGCATTATCTCTACTCAGAATAACCAATTAAAAATAAGTCATGCAAAATATAGCCAAATTGTAACCATCTTGTTTTTTCTTTTCTCAGAAACTTCAAAATCGCCTTATTTTTTCCCATAGACTTACACAGTTAAGAGCACGGCATACAAAATTAAAATGGATTGCTATCACAGGATAAAAGGTTATGTGATTTAGTATTTTATTATTATCAGTAAAATAAAAAAAATAAAAAAAATAAAAAAAATCCCAAGATTTAATTCTTAATTTTTTAATTAGGTAAAATCTCTTGATTTTTTCACTTCCGTTAGTGCCCACGGGGGGGGCTTACCTAGGGACCCAACCTAATTATTCTAATGCAGCCATTGGCGGATTTACTTTTTTTTTTTGTATCAGAGAACGTAAATTCATAATCAGACAATTAGCAAAAAAACTCCTGAAAAATTTGATTGCGTACCGAGAAATCGCAAAAATCAAATGTTGGGTACATGGACCCCCCCCCCCCCCGGCACTTAAAGTGTTATCCACTAACCTCGACGATTTTGACGTAAATATTTTTGTTTTTCTACATTATCAGGATATTGCTAGGATCATTTGAACGAAGGTTTAAGAGTGATTTTGTATTGTCACTGGCACCGAGGCTGCAATAGAAAATTTCGTAAGACTGACCTAAATTACGTTTTGAGAAATCCCGATGTCAGAATCGAGCCGATCGTGTCTGCCCCCCCCCCCCCCCCGCGTTCCGCACCAAATTCATGTAGGTCATTGCCATGTCATGAGTCACCATTCTACATGTCTGTTTTCAAGCTGCACGAAACACTCCGATGATTTTCATTCTGCAGTTCCTATGGATTTCTATGCCGTTAAAAAGAGGTAGGACTAGGTTTTCTGCTTATTTTTTTCAGACTCGATCGCGGAAATGATCTAACTATTCGTTTTTTCTTTCTCGATTTTGTGTGAAGGTCGGGCTCTGTTCCGGGTGGGGGGTAGGCCTACGCAGATTTGTTTGTTTCGTATTGGGCCTGCTGATTAGTTGCACCCCAGCGGGTGAAACTGTGTACAATGCCCATAGACAATTCGATATCGATGGTGATAGCGCCACCATTTTCGATAAGCTACAATAATAATTATGCAAACCGCATTCATGACGTATGATGGGCAAGCCATAAAGCCAGAACGTATGCCCGCCACGCGTTGCGAGAAGTAGCAACGCGTTTTGCGGCGACATTGCGGGCAACCTTTTGCAACATTTCATCAACGCGTTGCGGTGTCGGCCAATCACGATCACATAATTGTCCGTTACGTATTTCAAAAAATAGAGACCCACAACGGCGTTGCAAGTAATCTAGCAACGCGTTGTGGAACTCACAACGCGTTGCAAGCCTTCACAACGCGTTGCGACTCACAACGGCGTTGTGAGCTTTACCACGCGTTTTGCGAAGGTCCACAAGGTCCCCCCCCCCCCCCCCCCCCCCCCACCCCCCCTAAAAAAATACCCCCCCCCACCCCCCCCCCCCCCCCCCCTACGGTCATAACGTATTGCCGCAACGCGTTGGGAGAAAGTAGCAACGCGGTTGCGACCTTTCGGCAACGCGTTTGGCGGCGTCGCCCAATAAAAATCATGAATTTCTGTACTATCAAAAAATAGATCAACAAACGCGTTGCTGCTACTGTTATGACCCCTTATGCGTCACCACGCGTTGCAAGCCATCACAACGCGTTGCGAGCTTCACAACGCGTTGCACACTTCAAACGCTTTTTGAAGGCAATAAGGGTCCATAAAGTATTGCCGCAACGCGTTGTGAAGTTTTGCAACGCGTTGTGAGGCGCAACGCGTTTTGTGAGATTTATATTTTTGAAATACGTCACCGATATTCATGATTTTGATTGCCTACACCGCAACGCGTTGCTAAATGTCGCAACGCGTTGCTGAATGTCGCAACGCGTTGCTACTGTCGCAACGCTTGGTGACTTCTCACAACCGCGTTGCGGCAATACTTTATGTCCCTTATGGCTTGTTAACCTTAGCAACTCGTTCGAAGCTGCAACGCGTTGTGAGGCTCGCCACGCGTTTGTAGGTTTGCAACGCGTTGCAAATTATCTACACGCGTTGTTGGGTCATTTTTTGAATCACGTCACGAGAATTCAATGATTTTGATTGGCCCCGACAACCGCAACGCGTTGCTGAAATGTTTGCCACGCGTTGCCGAATGTCTAGCAACGCGTTGCTACTTTCTCGCAACGCGTTGCCATCAATACGTTATGGCCTTTATGGCTTGCCATAGACTAACCGGGGGAAAACGTAGCGTAATCGCGCCACGCACACTGGCGACCTATAAGCTACAGATTTCATGCAAATCAGTGTGCAGTACGCATCCATCCTCTTGATCGAGTGTCCTAACCCGATTTATTTAGGATCCCGTGTGACCTCTATAGGACTACCCATTTCTAAGGGTCATTTGGTTGAAAAGGGTACACTCATTTCTAAGATATTTTTGCTTCAAATATATACCCATTTTAACTTCATAACGATTTTCAAAAATGAGGGCAGTTTTTCGAGAAATGGGACCTATTCTAAGGATTTCTCATGTAAATATGACCCCAGGTCTAAGACTAGGATTTCTCAGAAAAATGACACCCCCCCCCCCGGGCCTCTTTAAATGACTACGGTGTACGTTGGCCTTGTTGGTACTGCTTACGGAATACATGCATCCAAATATTCTTGTGCGAAATTATTTATGATTCATGTGTAAGGCTGACACTTATATAAAAAAATCATTGTTTCTCTCCTGTCATTTCCCACCGTATTGTTCATGTAGACCTATTATCATATTATGAGTTATGTGTGTAGTGGGTTGTAATAGTGTATTGTATTTTGCTAGTAGTGCGCCCGCTTAGTGTGCGTGTGTAAGCAGTGTGTGTGTTGTGTGTGTGTGTGTTTGTGTGTGTCCCAGACCGACCCTGTACATACGGAGGAGAACCGATTAAAAGACACTTTCGTCATAGTCTTTTATCGAGTGTGACGCTGCTGTTGAAACTGTAGAGAGAGAGAATTAGCGAGTCTGTGGTTTTCAAATTCAATATTGTGTATAAGTGTCACCTTTAACTGTATACACATCATCATGAGTCGTGAAATTATTATGCGCAGGCTATTAGGAGATCCAAAATAGGTTTGGTCGATTAAGTTTTTTTAGCAATTACCCTTTAAAAATACGAATTCTGTCAACAAAAAAAAGCAATAGATTGATACCTCAATCACTTTTTTTTAAAATTCAGAATTAATACTTTTTGGGGCAAAACCAGTTTATTTTGCACAATACAACAAATTGCAAAAAAACCACAAATATCCCAAACTCAAAACCTGGATCTGTCGGGCTCGCAAACAGTTTTTTTTTTCGTTGCTGTGACGTCCGGTCATCTTCCATGCCACGTAAACAGAATAACAGATGTTTATATCTGGTTTAAATTTCGCCCAATATATAGCGAAGCTAAACCGTCATTCATTCATACGCATTTCAAGACAAGACTTTGATTCCTCGAAATTTGAAATTCGAAAGGCGTCCAAACCATGTTGACTATCCTACCCTACTCCCCGACGAATAATGGAGTGGTAAAAGACGGCAGTCTTTCTTTTTTTTCTTCTTGTTTACTTTAATATTTTTCAAAAAGGATTTCGAAAAAGTTATATAATATGCAGCTCAATGTAACGCCTGTTTTAAAAGACGCTCGATCAGGATAATAGGCATATATATTATATATATATATATATATATCTATATATATATATATATTAAATATATATCTATTATATATATAGATAATATATATAATCTAATAAATCTCCTAGATATATATATTATATATATATATATTCCATATCATATCCAATCCGTAGGACCATATTAAGATGTCCATACACCATTTGCTCTGTATGCAACATTTACAAATTTACCACGCTGTCTATTTACCCCTTCCCTTTCTCAAATGATCAAGGAATGCCAAGTTGCATCAGCGAGATTTGGAATCACAGGTCAATGTGGCCTAGATATCATCCAACATTTTGTGTCGACTCTTCCGTAAGGGCGATAGGGGGTCTACCCCCAGACCAATAAT